>JAADXX010000021.1:0-95233 GCA_023338025.1 Phytopythium oedochilum | reverse complement strand
GCGTCTTTACTTTTGAACCGACCCAATAACTGTGTTTTTGCTCTAGTGCAAATACAATTGTGGCTGTCGAAATTTCGTTTTCTGTGTATCGTTTCTATGTTGTTTTGGCCAGTTCTGGTTGCGGTTTAATTGCCGAAATCGAATTTTGGCGGCCAAAAGACAAAAATATCCGGTGCGGCTATAATTTTGACGCGCACCTTATTACAGTAATGAGCAACGCAATCTTGCGCGCAGTCAGTGCTGCAACCGCCTGAGCATACCCACAGCCCGTCGGAGGCAAGCCGGCATCGTGCACTGGTGAAGACGGCGGGAAGCAGCCGTCATGACCAACTAGGTGGGACCCGAGATGTCTTCCAAGGTTACGCGTCGATCGCGCTGACCTGGCGGCATGCCCCTCCTCTCCCCGAACTCTGGAGGCCGAGCTTCGCGTTCGCCGCTGCTGCTTGCACCATCGTCCGACAGCTCCGCGTGCGGCTCTAGCACAGCGAACGTGTCCATCATGCCTGGGACCGGAGAAAACGGCGGCGACATGACGCCAATCGACTCCGAGTCGACCGCGGAGACGTCGTCGCTCGGTCTCTCGTCCTCTGACAAGAGGTGCTCCGAGCCGAGAGAGCGGACGTTGGCGCTCGTGAACCGCGTATCGGTGTCGGCGCTTCCCTTCGAGCTGACTCCGAAGAGCTCGCCCAGCTCCCTCATCTGGTCGCGCGAGAGCCCCAAGTGGCTCGGGTGGGACTGGATCCGGCGCCGCGAGGCTCCTCCGCTGCCGTCGAGCTCGTCCGGCGTCTCGTCGCCCTGCTGGCTGACCGACGAGTCGATGAAGTGCTCGAGGAAGTTGTGCTGCACCATCATGCGCAGGACGGAGTGCAGCTGGCGGCCCGCCTCCTCCAGCGCCTTGATCTTGGCGGTCGCCTCTACGTTGATGACCCTGCAGCAAGCGTCAGCAGAAATCTCCGAGTGGCAGACAGGGCCTGACCACAAGCACGCACCGCAGGCGGCTGCACTCGGCCTGGCTGACCTTGAGGCGCATCTTGAGCGTCGGGTCGTGCAGGCTCGAGAGCTGGAAGGCGAGCAGCTTGGGCAGCGGCAGGCTGCGGAAGACGAGCTGCAGGAAGTTGCGGAAGGACGCGACGAAGGCCTCGAGCCACTCGTGGCCGAAGAAGACCTGGAAGTACGGGTCAGCCTCGGGCCGGTCGATGAAGGGCAGCACGAACCAGCGCGCCCACGAGTCGCCGGCGTCGGCGTCGCGCGGCGGCACGGCCGCGTGCAGGCGGTTGGCGAAGCGCCGAAAGAAGTCGGCCGCCTTCTCGCGGTGGCCCGTCTTGACCGCGTTGACCACGTACAGCCGCAGCAGCGACGTCTCGAGCTTCTGCAGCGTCTGTGCGGCGCCACGGACGCGTCAGGGACCCGCACGGCACATGAAGAAGCTACAGGGGGCGGACGCACCGAGGTGTAGGACGCGTCCAGGTGGTGGAAGAAGCGCGCGTTGAGGAACCTCCACGTCTCGAGCACCGACTCGACCTGGTACGTCTGCACGGCCTTCAGCAGCTGCGCCAGTATCTGGTCCGCGTCGAAGCCGCGCGCGCGGTCGCGCCGGCGCTCGCCCGCGAACGCCTGGAAGGTCTACCGAGTGCCACGTCGTCGTCAGTCGTCGCGCGCGTCAAGGGAGGGGAGCGGCGCGGCGCTGCGCGGCGCGGAGCAGGCACCTTGGTGAAGCCCCGGAAGAGCAGGTACTCCATCACGAGCTCGTCCACGTGCGGCAGCAGCCCGCGCGCCTCCATGGTGCTCGCCGCGGCGGAGAGAAGGCGTCAATCGGTCGGTCCTTGTTGTCGCCGGCGATGCGAAAGTAAAGCCGCCGGCCGCCGGAGATCAAGTATTCGATTCTGCAGGTGTGCGCTCTTTAAGTTGCGCAGTGGGAGTCCGATCAGCGACGCATCGACTCGTACCTACATATCAAGTGAGAGAGGTACATTTTCCAACTGCCGGATCATCGAACTCGCCGCCGACATGGCCGAGAAAGCCGCACACGGGGCCAACGGCCGCATCTCGCTCGGCCTCCTGCTCGGCCTTCCGCCATTCCCCGATTGCCGCCGGGGAGGACGAGCGAGCGAGCGAGTGAGCCGAGAAAGCTTAGCAGCGATCGATCGATCGAGCGAGCGAGAGAGAGAGAGAGAGCTTCGCAGCCAGTCGGACTAGCTCGCGATGCGCGCGAGGCGCGCGGCGCTGCTGCTGCCTCTGGCGGCCGCCGCCGCGCTCGAGTCGCCAGGCGCGCGCTGCGCCGGCCTGGACGCGGCCGCGCGGCGCGTGGACTGCTACCCGCCGGCGCCGCGCTTCCCGAACGCGACCGAGGAGCTGTGCCTGGCGCACGGCTGCTGCTGGAAGCCGCTGGAGAACGGCGGCGTGCCCTGCGCCTTCGACGCGGTGCCCGCGCCGCACACTGGTGTCTGCGCGATGGTCCCGCCCGCGTCGCGGCTCGCGTGCCGCAACCCGCGGTTCGCGGCCGAGGCGGCGCTGACGGCCGACGACTGCCGCGCGGCCGGCTGCTGCGTGCTCGCGGACGCCGAGCAGGCCGCTGAGGCGTGCTTCCAGCCCTTCTTCGAGGGCTACGAGCTGGCGACGCTGCGCGAGACGCGCGACGGCTGGCGCGGCGACCTGGTGCTGCGCCGCTTCGAGCGCGGGCCCTTCGCCAACGACCTGCCGCTGCTGCTGCTGCACGTCGTGAGAGAGTCGCCCAGCCGCGTGCGCGTGCGCGTCTCGGACCCGGCCTTCCAGCGCTTCGAGGTGCCCGACACGGGCCCTGATCGCCCGACCGGCCGCGACTCGGGCGCCGAGTACGACGTGTCGTTCACGCGCAGCCCGTTCGGCGTCGCGGTCGCGCGGCGGGACTCGGGTGAGCTGCTGTTCAACTCGACGCCGCCGCTGGAGCGCGCACAGGCGTTCAACGGACTGGTGTTCGAGAACCAGTTCATCGAGCTGTCGACCCAGCTGGCCGGCGGGTGGGCCGACAGCGGCGACGGCCCGATGCTCTACGGACTCGGCGACCGCCTCGCGCCGCTGCGGCTGCCCACCGACACCCATCGAGGACGCAAGTACACGCTCTTCGCGCGGACGGACAAGGCGCCGGCCGACGAGATGCCGGCCCACACGGGCAGCGTGCACCCGTTCTACCTGCAAGTGGCGCCGTCCGGCGACGCGCACGGCGTGTTCGTGCGCTCGTCGAACGCGATGGAGGCCGTGGTCCAGCACGACGCCGTGACGTTCCGACTCACGGGCGGCATCGTCGACGTTACGGTCTTCGCGGGGCCGACGCCCGACGATGTGATCAGCGAGTACACTGAGGTGGTCGGCCGCCCAGCCATCCCGCCGTACTGGGCGCTGGGGTTCCACATCGGCTCCAAGCGCGACGACACTATCGGCGCCTCGGTCGCGACTGTCGACCGCCTGCGCGTCGCTGGGCTGCCGATGGACGCGTACTGGCTGGACGGCGAGTACATGAACAACAGTACGCCACTGACTCTGGACGAGAAGCGGTTCCCGGCGAGGGACGTGCGCGAGTTCGTCAACGACATGCACTTCAACGGCCAGTACCTGGTGTGCATGCAGGTACCGACGGTCGTGGACACGGCGATGTACAACGCGAGCTCGTCCAAAGGGG
This sequence comes from Phytopythium oedochilum, assembly GCA_023338025.1. Lineage (NCBI taxonomy): Eukaryota > Oomycota > Peronosporomycetes > Pythiales > Pythiaceae > Phytopythium > Phytopythium oedochilum. The sequence goes on along the minus strand of JAADXX010000021.1, from coordinate 91,578 downwards.
AAGAGCTCGACAGCTCGACCGATTTGGACTCGTTCCGCGGCGGGGAGTCGCTCGACGTGTTCGTCAAGGGCATGTTCGGCGAGCGGTACGCTCAGAAGTTCGTGGACGGCCACTGGTCGGTGTTCGTGGACTTCTTCCACCCGAACGCGTCGGGGTTCTGGCGCAGCCAGCTGGACGCTTTCCGCGAGAAGCTGCTCCCGTTCGACGGCGTCTGGCTGGAGCGCAACGAGCCGAGCAGCTCGTGCGACCGCATCCTCGCTGGCAAGAACGACATTTGCTCTCCAGGGGTCGAGCAGCTCGCTCATGCGCTCCAAGCGACGTACTTTGCTCGCCAGGACGAGCGACTGGATGCCGGCGACACCTCGGTGCCCGGTGTGATCGTCACGGCGCCTCCCGCTGCAGCGGGCACCGGGTTCATCCGTTCAGCAGATGTGAGCTACCCCTTCGACCCCTTCCGGCAGCCGTTCGTCCCAGGCCAGATGGAGGAGGCTGACGCTCCTGGAACAGTGCGCGGCAATCTGAACGCGCGGACGCTGCCGCTGGCCGTGAACCACTTCAACTCCATGCACTACAACGTGCACTCGATGTACGGGCTGGCGCAGACACGAGTGACGCGCGACGCCTTGGACACGCTGGTCCAGAAGCGAGCGTTGTTGGTTAGTCGGTCGACGTTCCCCGGAAGCGGTCGCTTCGCTGGCCACTCGCTCCAGGACTTTGACGCGACGTGGGAGCACCTCCCTCTGGCGATCGCCAGCGCGCTCCGCATGAACATGTTCGGCATTCCTCTTGCCGGACCGAATCTGGGCGGCCTCCGCGGCGACCCGACGCCCGAGCTGTACGTCCGCTGGTTCCAGGCATTTGCGCTCTTCCCACTGCTGCGCAGCCACACGCGCGCGGACGCCGAGACTCCGACTCCGATCGACTTTGACGAGACTACGACCAACATCTTGCGGGCGACGCTGCTGCAGCGGTACCGCTTCCTGCCGTACATCTACACGCTGCTGTACGAGGCGCGTGCGCATGGAAGCCCCGTCGTCCAGCCCGTCGGGTTCGCGTTCCCAGCCGATGTGTTTGCGCACCGAACCGACACGCAGTTCATGCTTGGGTCAGCGCTGATGATCGCGCCGGTGGTGGACAAGGCGATCGCGGCCGACGTGTACTTCCCGAACGCGACCTGGTTCGACGCGGAGGACGGCCGTCTCCTGTACACTCCGCGCTCGGGCCAGCCTCAATGCGCGCGGCTGCTGACGCCGCTGGCGACCACGCAGCTGCATATCCGCGGCGGCCGCATCGTCCCGACGCAGCAGCCTCGAACCACGGCAGCGCTGTCGCGCCACGAGGACTACGTGCTGGTGGCGGCGCTGAGTGACGGCGATTCTAGCGACGACGGCCACCCAAGCGCCGTCGGGACGATCTACATTGACGATGGGGACACACTCGATCCGCTGGAGACCGAACGGTATTCGCTTGTGCGGTTCGCTGTGAGCCAGAGCCCGAGCGACATCCTGAACTTTACCAGCGAGCTCGCGTTCGGCGGGTACGACGGCCCCGAGATGTGCGCGGAGCTGGCAGCTGTCAAGCTGTTCGGCGTGCGCGGCGGGTTCCACGCGAACTCGTCGATCAAAGCGGAGCTGTTCCTGGGCAGCGACTCGACCTCCCAGCCAGTCAAAGTGGACTACTTTGCGCAGTCGAACACTCTGGTGCTGAGTCGCCTGGGAGTTCCAATCGGCAGCGAGTTCAGCGTTCGAGTGCGCGCCGAGAGCCCGGCTGGTGGCCACGGCCAGGAGTCGGAGGGCAGTCGAGGCGAGGACAAGGCTCTCTCTGGGTCGGAAAGCGGCGAGGGGGAGGAGGAGAAGGGCGACGAAGGCGAGGAGCAGGCGTCCGAGGCGAGCGAAGGTGCAGGGACCCAGGAAACGACGAAGCGCCGCAAGTACTCGACGCCGGCGATCGTGGGCGCGTCCGTGGCCGTCGTTATCCTTGCCGGCGTCTGCATCGCATACTTTGTGCGGCGCCGAGGGTACAATCCGATCCCGTAGGATGGTGAAGGCGCGGCGAGGCCTTCCCGACGGGAATCCCGTGCTGGCGATGCGCGGAGCGTCGCATCTCGCTTCATATTCTAGCTTAATTAATGGTCAAGCGTGCCTGCCTGGATCCGCCTTGTCTATTGACCGTCGCGCTCACGCGCTGGACCGGTTGAAGGTGAGGCTGAGCTGAAACTGCTCGCTCTTTGCTTGCGTCGCGTCCGCCTCGAGCTGCTGGAGCGACTCGATCGATCCCTGGATCAGCAGCAGGGATGTGCGTCGGCCGATCGCCTCCTCGACGTCCTCGGCTTGGAACTGCAGGATCCATCGGAGCCCGTCGGTGTTGGCCTCGTCTGTCGACGCGAACTCGACCCAGAAGCTCGAGGCCGACTCGATCTGCCCGCGGTACTCGCCGAGCAGCTGCGAGCCCATGGGGATCATGCTCGACAGTCCGCTGGGGAAGTTCTGGAAGACCCGGCGGCGGCCGTCGAGCGTCAGGTGCATGGCCGCTGGCAGCGCGCGGCCCTGGCCGACGCCCGAGAGGAGGGTCCAGGACGAGGCGACGGTGATCGACTGCTCGCTCGTGACCCGCAGCGACACCTGGGCCCACTCGCGGAGGAAGTGCATGGCGCAGCCAAGTGAGAACCCGGCGGTACCCTTGGCGGTCGACTTGACGGACGACCGGTTGCCGTCCAGGTCCCATGTGCCGTTGAACGGAGTCGCTTGTTGTCGCTCGTGGCCGATCGTGGCGGCGAGTTTAGGCAGCGCGGTCGACACGAACATGGCTCGGACCTGGGCGACGAACACCTGGAAGCCGAACATGGCGGGCGTCGACAGGACGCCAATGAAGACGGGCCGCAGATGCGAGAAGAGTTCGTTCTGGAACACCACCGTCATGATCTGCTCCGTGACGAGCGCGAGCGCGGACGCTGGCGACTCGGACGCAGGCGAAGCGAACGAGGAGCCTGCGAACTGCTCGACGCGGTCGCTGAGGAACTCGACGGCCTTGACGTACCCGCTCCTCAGAACGCGCTTGTCGAGCAGCCCGGCGACGCTCTCGGTCGTCAGGCGGCGCATCTGGTCCACCGTCGCCTTGTCGAACACAAGCCAGCCGAGGATGCCGGCGCACACGCGCACAACGTGGGCGGTCGGGTCCATGTCCGTCTCCTCCGCCCCGGCGCTCGGCTGCAGGAACGCCTCGAGCTTTTGGGACGACGGCGCGCCTTCGAGCTGGTCGAACAGCAGCGCGCTCCACTGCCGCATGCTCGAGTGGAACGGGAGCGCGTCGACGCTCATCATGAAGTGGTAGAGGATGGCCAGGCGCTTGGACGCCAGCATGGCGGCCTCGTGCTGCGCCGCCCACGCCTTGTGCTCGGTGCGGACGGCGTCGAACGCGGCGGCACGCACCGCCTCGCGAGGGCTCGGACAGTTGTTCTTGTGGTGGTGGTGGTGGTGGTGATCGGACGAGCTGTCGGGCGGCGCCCACTCGGGCGACGGCAGCAGCGGGGTGTCCCGACGCCCGGCCCGGCCCTCAGTCTGTCCCTCCACCCGGGCCTCGGCCCGGCCCTCGGCTGTCGGCGCCCGTCGGTACGAGACGACCAGGAACTCTGGAGAGGTGGCCAACGCCACGACTCGCAGCGTCCGCGGGGCCGCTCGGTCCGGCGCCTGCGCGCGCTCGAAGACGTAGACGCGCAGCACGTGCTTGGTGAACCGCTGGGCCTTGGTGGCCGCGCTCTCCCACTCGTAGTACCACCGCGCGCCGGGGTTGATCTGGTACACGTGCTCGTTCTGTCGAGGCGCAGACTGTGAGCGAAGGCAGGGGACGCGTCCGTCAACTCTCGCTGGCGCACCTGCTCGAGGTCCGAGTGCTGCAGCGCGCCCTCGATCCAGACGCCCTTGGGCGTCTGCTCGGTCTGCACGGCGGCCAGCACGGCGTCCAGGGCGAGCTCGCTGCCGACGCGCAGCTCGTCCGTCTGCGCCTCCTCGAAGTGCGCGAACAGCAGCACGTCGCTGTGGCTGCGCGTCCACGAGCGGCCGAACTCGCGGCCCGAGCGCTCGATCGGGAAGCGCACGCGCACGCGCACGGGCGCGCCGCAGTAGCTGCGGTTGACGTGCTCGGGGCAGCAGTGCGGGAAGCAGCGCAGGATCTGGCGCACAGCGAGAGACGGCGGTCAGAGGCGGTCAGAGGCGGTCGGACGCGGCAGTGCGTGCCTTGGTGCGCTTGGTCCGGTTGGTGCTGCGCGAGACGGACGGACGGACGCACGGGTTCGTTAGAGCGACTGCTGTATCGGATATGGAGGCCGAGGCCGGACGTCCGACTGCTGGCGCCTACCGCTTGTACTCGCTGCCGAAGATCTCGGCGTGCGCGCAGTTGCCGCGGAAGAACTCGCACGAGACGGCATCCATGTCGCCGGCGGCAGCGGCGGGCGTCCGCCAGTCGATCGTCTGTCGTCGACGCTTCGCGGTCTCGGCAAGTCGCCCGATGCGAAAGTCGCTGACTGGCCGTAGCCGCGATGCACCCGAAGTTCGAATGTCCATTGCCCTACTGCCTGGGGCGAGAGAGAGGCTGGCGCTCAGCCGGCGGCGCTCCCACCCCGCCGGCCGCCCGCTTCCTCCACGCGTCGTTGCTGTCGCAGCCCCATCCCCGTAGGTCCGCCAGCCACCGGAGCGCGTCCGCCCGTCGTCCGTCCTTCTGTCTACCGCACCGGTCCGTGACGACTCCGCTCCGTCCCTCTCGGAGTCTCTCGGTCGCGCACCTGACCCACTACGTATCGGTCCGATACTATCGGATACGGCCGCGTCTTCAAGGGGCCCGCCCACGATCACATATTGTGATGCACGGTGAGGCCTCACCATCTCGCAGGAGCGCGACAGAGGCGCGATTCGACCCGAACTTCGAGCGGCGGCCGGCCTGCAAATCCCTGGCGAAGTCATCTGCAGCGTGCTGAGGCGCCTCACTGCGCCAATGTATGCCGCCGCCGCCTCGGTCGGTGCAGAGAGGCGGCGGCCGATGGCAGCGTGACTGGCGTGAAGCGCGCTGGATTGTCCATTTCCCGACTGATGAAGTGCATCTTCATGGCGAAGACGCGAGACTCCCACCGAGGAGTTTACACAGCAGCCGATGTTTACACTGCAGTCAGTGGCAACGCCGCGACCGAGACACTCGAGGTGGGACGAGCGCCCGGTTGACGCAACTCACAGCCAGCTTGCCCATCGAGAAGGACCTTCTTCAACCACTCCGCAAGGTCTCTGGGCTCCGAAATTCGGACCGAATGCCCTCGCTTGAGGACCAACCTGACGCAATGCAAATCGTCTCCGAGCGATTGCGAGATGCAGGCGCGTGTGGTTACGGGACATGCATCGACAGATGAGTCCTTGCGTCGAGACAGTCGCGATGACGTGCAGACAGGTTGAAGGCAGGGATGGACGCTCGATCACAGAACCTCGAGGACAGGTGGTCGCGCTCCTGTTTGCGCCGTCGAGCACGAGCTTTGCTCCGTACAGCGGTGACGTAGCGACTCGCCAGCGAGCGATGTCATCTGTCGCTTCCCCCAGTCCCCCGCTAACAGTAATCCCGCGACGAATCGTCCATCGTGGCACGATACTCCGCGCTTGGGATCACAGTGGTCCTCATGCAAAGCTCGTTTGGTTACATTTCGTCGGCATACGCTACGCACGTCCTCCTCGCCAGTCCGCGACCGCGCCACGCTCATGCCATGCGGAAGAACTGCTGGACGCACGTGCACGACTCGTCGATGGCTCGCTGGGCCTCCTTGACCAAGTCTCCGTAGATGAGGAACCCGTGCGAGAGCCCCTGGTAGATCTTGAGCGACGACTCCACCTTGAGGTACGACAGCCGCGTGTAGAAGTCGACGCTGTCGTCCAGCAGCGGGTCCAGGTCGCCCACCACGAGCGCCGTGGGCGGGAACTGGCGCAGCAGCGCGTCCTCGGCCAGCCCCGGCGACACCCGCGGGTCGTGGATGTTGTCCTTGTACTGGTTCGAGTGCCCGTGCGACGGGTAGTAGGACGTCAGCGACAGCTCCAGGATGCCGCGCGGCAGCACCGGGTCGTTCTGGTGCAGGAACCGTGACGGGGACGGCGACAGGTGCAGGTTCAGCGCCGGGAACATGAGCACGTTGCCGCTCGGCAGCGGAACGTCTTCCTGGATGCACTGGATGCACAGCGCGGCTGCCATGTTGCCGCCTGACATAAGTGTAACATGTGAGTGCACACTGACAACATGAAGCGGTAGCAAGTGCACGACGTACCGGCGCTTTCGCCGAACAGACTGATCTTCCCCGGGCGGAAGCCGAGACCGCCGTCTAGAATCCACTTGTAGACAGCCATGCACTGCTCCAGGGACCTGGGGTACTGAATCTCCGGGGCGAGGCCGTAGTCTAGCGCAAGAGTGGCGACGCTGTTAGCTAGCGTCCTCCACGTTCCCACTCCAAGAACCACATAGACACGTACCGACGTAGACGATGACCGCGCCGAGCTCGCGAGCCCAACAGCTCAGGTTGTAGTAGTCCTTGGCAATAAACCGTCCGAAGAATCCTCCGCCGTGGATGTAGAGCAGCACCGGCCGGGTCGAGGGCAGTCCACACTCGATCATTTGCGTCGTCAGCGGCACTGCGGCGCCGGACCACGTCCCAGTAACCACGGACGCCATTGGGCGAGCGCTGAAGAGGTAGATGCTGATGTCGGACTCGCTCTGGCGAGCCTTGCTGGCGGAGGACCCGTCCTCCTTCACGAACTGCTGCTCTAGAACCGGGATCCGCGGCGTCTGCAGTCTGGTGAGGAAGCGCACGAGCTTCGACTCGCCAAAGACCTGCCAGCCCATGCGGATGACGTCCACGTCGGGCTGGTCGATCAGGGTGCGCATCGTGAACCGCGCCGCCTTGGCATTGCGAACGGCGTAGTACGGGATGGCCATGACGAGCAGCAGCGGCCCGAAGACACGCAGCAGGCGCTTGTTGTTGCGGCCGATGACCGAGTGCGCGAAGGCGCTCGAGGCCGTTAGGACGTTGGTGCCGATCTTGAAGGCCGTGAACCCGAGCGGCTCGGTGGAGCGGTCGTAGTACTCGGCCGGGAGCGGGACGCGCTCCACGAGCAGCGTGGTGGCGTTCTTCAGGTCGTCGTCAATGTCCGACTCCATGGGCGTGTCGATGAGCAGCCGGTGGTCCGAGCCGTTGCCGACCGGCCGCGCGCGCTGCAGCACGTGTTGGCAGAGCAGGAAGAGCCGCAGGGCCATGAGCACGCGCGCGTGGTGGATCTTGACGCGCCGCAGGTTGGAGAAGTGGTACATGGCGCGCTTCCAGTAGTCGAACACGACGAGGAGCGCGAGAGCCCACGAGACGGCGTGTCTGGACGGCACGACCTGCACCAGGAAGTCTCTGAGCGACGCGCGCCGCCGGAAACGCCGGTAGAGGAGCAGCAGCGTGGAGAGCAGCACGAGCGAGCTGATGGACCAGCGCTTCTCCCGGTTCGGGTCGTAGCCCGACTGCAGCTCCTCGAGTACCTGCTTGGTCTCGCCGAGCGAGAGCGTGGCGTGGCGCAGCAGCGACGAGAGGCCGCCCGAGAGGATGGTGAAGCGCTCGTCGGTCGGGATGAGCGGGATGACGTCCTTGAGCGCCTGCTTGGCGCGGAAGTCGACGGGCGGCGCGCCCTGCTGCCGCTTGGACGCCAGGATGACCTCCTCCTTGATGAACGTGTACAGCACGCGCTCGAAGGACGCGACCGTCAGCGACAGGTGCTGCAGCTCGCGGCCCATGCGTCCGTACGCGTACTCGCGGATGATGCGCCGCAGCACCTGCACGCACGAGAGCACGGCCGTGGACGTCTCCAGCAGCGTGCGGTAGCCCTGCACGCGCAGCTCGCCGTCGTGCGAGCTCTCGCCCGCGTCCGGCCGCGCGCAGCTCTCCTCGATGAAGCCCAGCAGCTGCACCGAGCTCTGCGACCGCAGGCTGCCGCGCAGGCCGGCCGAGCCCACGGCCGCGGACCCTCCGGGCGAGAGGCCGGCGGGCGCTTCCCCGGGGTCTCCGGCCGCCGACGAGGACGCTCCGGCCGCGCTGCTCATGCTCGACCGCTGATGCTCCGAGACGGGCGGATCGACAAGTAAATTGGCAGCTCACTTCAAAAAGACGCGGGGACCCTGCGGGAGCAAGATCGTGTTTCTGCGCGCGGTGCTTGCCGTTTCGGCCAATCAGAGGCTGATATTAAGAATTACATCCAATCAAAAGGGGCTGGAGGCTGCGGATGATTTTCCGCCGGCGAATCAGCGCGCGCGGTCGTCATCCACGTCGCGGAAATCGCAACTTGAAGCAAAAATTGCGATTTTGGAATAACTCCCGCTACATCGCAACTTGAAGTGCAAATCGCGATTTCAGTGGGAATTGCTGCCGCAACCGACAGCGCAGCATGCGGCCGAGCTCGGCGGCCGCGACGGCGGGCACGACACCCGCGCAGGGCAAGCTACGGCCGCAGTCGGCGGCGCTGCTACAGCTGCAGCACGGTGGCGGGTCGTCGTCGGCGGCGGCGTCCAGCGACGAGCTCATCCGCAACCTGGAGGCCAAGGTGCGCAAGGTCGTGGAGCTCAAGCGCGGCGAGAGCGACCGGCTGCGCTTCGCGGTCGCCAAGAAGCGCGAGGAGGCGGACAAGGCGCGGCTGGTGCTGCTCGACCTGCTCAAGGACAGCGAGGCGCTCGGCCTGCGCTACGTCCCGGGCCCGGACCAGGTCTCCGCGGCCGGCGACGGGGGCGAGGACGAGCGCGGCGAGTCGCTCGAGGAAGAGCCCGGCCGGCTGCAGCCCATCACGTCCATCTCGAGGCGGCCGGTGTACTCGAAGCGCACCAAAATCAGCGAGCTGGAGGCGCGGCTCGAGAAGCGGACGCACGAGACGCACGAGGTCCAGCGGAGCATGCTCGTGCTCGAGCACATCAAGCGGCGGCTTGTGGGCGAGCACGCCGAGCTCACGCAGACCACGAACGAGCTCAAGGCGCAGTTCGCCGAGCTGACCCACGAGACCCAGGAGCTGCTGAAGAAGGATATCGCGGCGTCCGACGCCGTCAGCCAGGCCCAGGCGCGCCTGGCGCTCCAGAAGGCCGAGATGGCCGCCAACATGCGCAGCTTCAAGCGGGAGCTCGACATGCGCCAGAAGTGGGCGCGCGAAAAGGCCAAGTTCGACAAGTACTACAACGACCAGGTCCTCGCGGTGCAGCGCGAGGCGCAGGCCTCGCCAGGCGTGGAGCACGAGCTGCTTGTCAATGTGGCCCAGAGCCGGCGGAAGTCGGGAAATGGTGCGAGCGTCCGTTGCTGCTTACACTGTGGACAGCAGCCTTGACGGCCGCTTGTGATTGGTAGCAGGTGGGACATCGCTGCGCAACATTGAGAAGGCAGCCGAGAGCGAGGAGAGCGAGGCGTGTCGCCAAGCGTTCCTCCGCATCGGCTTCGGCCACAACGGGGAGGAAATCGACCCTCGCGAAGTCGTCCAGACGTTTCTGTCGCACGAGCAGCTGCTCAAGGAGCTGGACGCACAGCACAACAAGGACATGGAGCGCATCTCGCAGCTGCAAAGGGAGATCGTAGGTGTCTGTGCGTGAGAATGCTGCGTCTACCCCGTCCTTAGCCACGGAATCGTGTTGGTTAGGCGCAATCCAGGAGCATCGCCACCGAATCCATCCCGCTCTCCAAGAGAGGGACTTCGCAGCGGCTCGAGACCAAGGAGATAGAAATCTCCAGCGTCGAGAGAGAACTGGCGATGGTGGTGGACCAGTACATGTTCGTCGACCAAAGTGTCCGGCCAATAAAGGTGCGTGGGCGATCGACACCAGGAGTCAGCTCCTTCTTCTGACGCTCATGAACCGTCTGCGTTGTTGGGTAGATCGGGCTGCAGCAAGTGCTTCAAAACGTTCGCAACGAGACGGTTAACGTCGACGATATCGACGAGTTGGAGCGTCTGCTGACCGAGTCGTGCGAAGAGATGATGCGGCTCATGCGCGAGGGACCAACGTCGCCTGTCCTGATGGGCAGCGAGAGTGCCGATGTGGTGGTCCCCACCGAGGGCCTGGCCGCAGCGGGCGGGGCGGAGACGACAGCTGACCCTCAACCCGTTTTCTCGGCGGAGGAGTTCACGTCGCCCTTCAACATCCGCGTTCCTCCGAAGGCCAAGACTCCGTACTTCGTGCTCGGGGTCACAGCCGACGCACCTCTGAAGCAGCTTCCTGACGAAGGTATGCTGTCTGGTTGTGGTCATTGCTATAGGAACGAAGTTGATCGTGTTGTTGCCTGGTGCGACTCGTTAGACGCAGAGGAGCCGGACTTCAACGTAATGGACCGCGCAACCGTCAAGCGGATTTCGTCGGTGCTCATGTGCACGAGCACTGGTAAGAGACCGAAGGACAACCAGATGAATGGGTCGTGAATCAAAATGAGGCTCAGGCTGTTCTTGTTATCTAATTGTTGTCGACGGCACGCTTGAATCACTTGTTGTAGAGACGAGCGTGCTCAGTGTGGAACGCCCCCTGGCACTCTGTGCTGCAGAAGAGCTTCTTGCTCTGATTGTCGGAGATGAGATTATCGATAGTCCCGACCCGGTAGCACTGCCAGCAGCACTTGCGCGCGCTGGTGGTGCAACCGGAGTCAGCGCACTCGCCCGTTGGTGGGCGGTGGGTCTCCTTGACACTGCCACGTCTCCAGGCCAGCAGTGCCTGAGCAAACGACTCGTGCGCCTGCGCCTCGTCGTACGCCCCGATTAGCAACGCTCCACCAGTTGTCTCCGCCGCTGTGGAAGCACTTTCATCCGTGGCGAACATGGGGTTTACCCAGTCATTGTCCTGGTTCTCCTGAACCGCTGCCGCGCCTTCACCGTCGCTTGAGCGCCACTCCAGCAGCGCTTTCATGAACGACGAGTGGCTCTCTTCTTCACTGAAGTGTCCGTCAGCCAAGTTGACTGGAGCTTGATCCGCGGTTCCATTGACATGCGCCTCGGCCAATGGTGCCAACTGTGACCAATGTTTGAGGCCGGCAGACTGCTCTCCCGGTACTGTAGGTGCATCCCGCAGCGCAGGGTCCATGATCTCGGCCTGGGCTCCCGGCTGACCAGTCGATGCGCGATCGACCAGGCTTTCGATCTCAGCGAGCAGTCGGTTTCGCGCCGACAGCTTGGCTACACCGAAGTTCGCGCAGTCCGAGGGTGAGAGCGACAAGAGCTTCTTGCCGTCCACCTGGTGGAACTCGAACGCACCCTCAAACTCGTCCAACTCAAGCATGCGTAGCCACTGCTGGACCTGAGCGCGCGTCCACGCTTTCACCGTCGCAACAGACAGCACTTTAGGAGCTTTCGGTGCACCATCTTCATCTACCGCTCTTGCTTTGGGGGTTCTTCCTGCGCCTACAACATCAGATCGCTTCGACTTCTGCTTGCTCGACGGCTTCTGCACCTCGTCAGCGTACTTCCGGATGCTCCCGCGATTCTCACTCGCGCTACGCCAGCGGCTGCCGGCGTACTTGGCCGGCCGCTCCATTTCGAGTCTCTGCTTCTCCTCCAACAGGTTCAACCGCAACTGGTGGAGTCGAGCCTCCATCTCTAACGTGTCGCCTTCCAGCCGCTCCGATACCTTCGTCTTCGGCTTTTGCGGCGCAGCCCTGCCCTCTGTCGCTCGAGTGGCAAGCATCTGCTTTGCCATGTCCTTCGCCATTGCGTTCGAGACTCCCCAGAGGTCGCTCGGCGATGTCAACTCACGTCGCCAAGCGAGTGTGGGTGCCCTATTTTTGCCGTCGACTTGATCTACAATCGTCGTGCAACAAACCCCGTTGCTGGTGGCTTTGCAACGCAAAAAACCCCTTAGACACGAGGCAAAGACGATGGGATTGTGCAGTTGCAAGGTTATCTACTCGCTGGCCTGGTCATGGTGCTCCTTCGGGACGCTGTCGACAAACTTGCGCAGCGTGTCGCTCATGTAGTACTGGCCCGAGTCCTTGTTGAGCTGCTTGTCCTCACAGAAGCAGAGCAGGATGGTGTCGATGGACATCTCGTACACGCCGAGGAAGGTCGAGGCCACGAACCAGGCGAGCACGAGAGTGAGCAGGATGGGCGCCATGGGCGACGCGATCTCGTGCCGACCGCCGACGCCGTACTCGTCCGCGTGCGCTTCAAGGTACGCAAACATGATGATGGCGGAGACCATGGCGATGGCGATCTTCCCCGCGCTGAGCAGCAGGAAGGAGACCATGGAGACGGTGCCCACCTGGCCGATGTTGGTCAGAATGATCTTGAGCGCGTCCTTGGCCGACGCGCAGAAGCTCTTGCCCTTCATGGCGATCATGATGTAGGCGTTCTTCGAAAGGAACTTGAGGCACTTCTCGAGACACCACAGGCAGCATTGCACGACCTTCATGACTACCTTGACCACAAAGTTGCTCTGCTGCACGCCCTGCGTCTGGTGATCGATGTACAGCAGCACAGCGCGCACAAACTGCACGACGGCGATGATGAAGGAGCCGAAGGCGAGCGACCCGAAGTGGTAGCGAAAGCAGTTCTTGAACGAGTAGAGCACGGGGAAGCGGCCCATTTCGACGCGGTTCTTCTCGCGACTCCAGTAATAGCGGCTCACGGCGCCGGCGATCGTGCACATGCTGATGGCGTTGATGAGCTGGTTGGTCCACAGGAAGCCGAAGAAGTGGTAGGCAAACATGGCGCGCATGGCGTCGTTTGCGCTGACCTTGCTCAGGAGCGCGGATGTCGCTGCTGACGCGCTGCTGCCCAGCTTGTCGACCTTGACGTCGCCCGAACTGTAGATGAAGGCGGCGATGACTGCCGAGTAAATGAAGAGCACGAGCATCATGAGGAACGGCCAGACCGGGAAGAACACGAGCAGCGGCATGCGCCGCACGACGAGAGACGCCTCCTTGATGATACCGACGGTGATGCGGATCTTCTTCTGGAAGAAGCACACGAGCAGGAAGGCCACGCCCGCGAGCGCGTAGAAGACGTACGCAACGGCGGCGTACACTTGCTTGCGGTCGTTGCTGGCCCGCAGTGTCTCTGGGATCTCGAGCGCGCTGTTGTCGATGCCGGACGAGATGCCGGCATCCGATGCGGCGCTCGCGAGGGTCGACGTGAGCGTGTCAAGCTCGGCGCTGCCGATAATACCGCCCTTGGTGCTCAGCATGAGCGCGAATAGCAGCAGCAACAACACAAAGCCCCAGAGGATGAGCCACACTACGCAGCCGGCGCAGTATTGCATGAGCACGAGGAACACGAAGCCGAGCGCGACGGCGATCGCACCCCCGCACGCGAGCACGACTGGCCATGTGCTCTTAATGTCGCCGATGCACCTGCCGACTACGGCCGCGACGGTCTGGAGCGAATCGTACAGCGGGTTCTCCTGTGCTGGCCCCGTGGCGTCCGAGATGGTCCGCACCTTCTTGACTTGACACTTGTCGTTGGGCACACGCACTCCGTCGACCACGTCGTAGTACTCGTCCGAGTCGGCCGGGTAGACGCAGGTCTCCACCTCGGTAGCGTTGGCCTGTGTCGTCTGGAGGCAGCGGTAGAAGACGGTCTGGCTCGGCAGCGCCACGAACCAGCACTCCTGCTTGCCCGAGAACGGCAAGGTCCGGCGCTCCCGCTCGGCCTCGCGGTCCGCTTCGGTTTCGAGCGAGGCGCGTGCCTGGATCTGGGCCTCGACTTCATAGGTGCAGATGTGCGTGCCCGCGGTCGGACAGTTCGGAACGCACAGGCCGTAGAAGGAGTAGTCGGTCGGCGACCGCGTCGGGTCGAGCGCCTGCTCCATTAGGTCCTGACTCACTCGCGGGTAGAAGATGAGCGGCCGGTCGTTATGGACACCCGTGCCGCACGTGGTGCCGTTGAAGTCGGTGCCGAACAGCAGCCGCTCCGGCTGCCCGTTGAGCAAGCCGATGATGGCGACGACGACCATACCGACCCAGAAGACGAGGAAGACGAGGCAGCAGAGGCAGTCGCGGCACTTGCGCGAGCCCGCCGGCGCAACGGCGCGCGCCTTGGCGGCCGCATCGTACTTCTCGTCCGCGACGTCCACGGGTTGCTTGGAGCAGCAGCCCATCGGCTCGAGGCGTTGCTTGGCTTGGGCCGGGGCAAGCGACTTGGACAATGGACTCGCAAAGACGCAGGCTGTGCCTCCGCATGTGATTTGCGTGTATCCATAGCTGGTTGCCGATTTTAGCCAGGGCCGCAAATACACTGCGTCGTCGAATGAGCTCGCGCTGCAACCGCCTCAGCCCACCGCACTCGCAGTATAAATATACTTTGCGGGTCTCCATCAGGGCCATGGGTCCGACGGCGGACGTTCGCCTGGTCGCCGGTCGCTGGGATATGCACGCGCTGCAAGCCCTGGCAAAGCGAGACCACGTCACTTTGCGCCGCGTGTTTGTCGAGTTAAGCGGCAAGATTCCTCCACGCGCGGTCGAGACTGTGGTTGAGATGTTCGGCTATGGAGCACCCATGCAGTTCGGCACTTACGGTTCGTGTGGAAGCTTGACAAGCGACGCAGTGCTGTTGGTAACATAGTATGTCACTCTCCTAGGCTTCTTCGACCGATCAGCGAGCAATCCACCGTCAGAGTCGATACCTCTCTTCGATCGGGCGGTGCGTGGGGACTCGTTGTTACAGCTCGCGCTCAGGCACCACGACCCCGAGTCAGCGGTCGTTCTGATACAAGCCGGCGGTTCACTCGACCATGCGAACGTGGTGGGGGAGACGGCGCTCGACATGGCTTACGCTGCATTTTCGCTCTTCAAGCTGCGTGAGAGAGGCGGCTCGCTGCTTCCTCCAGGGATGGATGACAGGGTGGCAACTCGCATTCTTTCCTTCAGTTCGGAGTATGCGGCCCTTCTCCAGGTGCTCAACGAGCGCCTGCTTGCTCACCACGCAGCCAAGACTCGCTCCGCAAAGGACTCCCTGACGCGCTTGTACAGCGAGTTTGCGCCGGAACGCATCGCCAAAGCGGATGCGCTAATGCGCGAGTTCGAGTTCCGCGAGGAGGAACTGCTAGCTAGCGTGCGAAGCAAGTATGGCGCGTGAATTTGCGCCTGGAATCGGACGTCGAATATACTTGCTACTCGGCATCGCCTTGAGCCGCGCGGTTGAGTTGGTCCGTGATGATTTCGCGCAGAGGCATACCGATG
Organism: Phytopythium oedochilum; assembly: GCA_023338025.1. Classification (NCBI taxonomy): domain Eukaryota; phylum Oomycota; class Peronosporomycetes; order Pythiales; family Pythiaceae; genus Phytopythium; species Phytopythium oedochilum. The sequence goes on along the minus strand of JAADXX010000021.1, from coordinate 76,397 downwards.
CCGATCAGGCAGACCATCGCTTCTGCCTCGGCGGAGTCAACATGTACTCGCATATCTTGCGTCGACGGTTCTTGGGTCGATACGTTCAACAAAGTCGCAACCAACTCGTTCGATTGTGCGTCGAACCGGGAGGTGACGAGCACGAACTTGCCCCCAACACGCACGCCAAATCGTCGAGACGATGCCCCTCGCATCAGGTTGGCGAGTTGCGGCGTTGGATTCGTGTTGACAGACGCGACCTCGTCGAGTCGCGTCGCTTCAAGCGCTGGCGCATCGTCAGCGTTTACCTCGCCGTCGCCTTCATGCAACAAAGGCTCTCTTGGATGGGTCGACGGACAGGTTTTTGGCCGCGTGTGGTCGCGCCAACTGCCTGCAAGCGGGTCGCTCTCGGCGCGAACTCGCGGCGGCCGCACAAGTGTCGGTGGTGTCACAGCAGTTGTGAACCGGCACGTGATCCGGAGCTCTTTGGTGTCCGTCAAGAGCTGAAAGCGCAAGTGGTGGATGACGCCCACGAGCAGTTGCTGGAGCTCTTCCTCTGTTAGCAGCACCGAAAGCCGCGGGAAGTTGCCAACGTCTGGGATTTGCACCACCGTCTCCAGCTTGATCCTGTACCGCCGAGTGGTTCGATTAGACTCGCCTCAACAGTGGAACAGCAACGCTCGCAGTATGCACCTGACGTACATGGTCTCGAGGTCGTCGATCTCTTGCGCCACCTGTACTAATAGTGGCAGGTCGATCATGAACCGCCCCTCAAACGTGCTACTGCCATCACTCCAGGTCCCCAACACGACGAAGCCGCTGCCACAACGCACGATTCACGTCCATCATAATCAACAGAAGGATCGTTAGACGAGAAGCAAGTAGAGATCGTCTCGACAGCGTACCGATCTCCGATCTCCGTCTTGGACGACTCACTAAGCTTCGATAGCTCAATTGGCAACTCGCTGACAATGATCTCAACTCCCTTGCGCGTCGTTGCCTCGAGGAGCACAGACGCTGGCAGCTCAACCAGTTGCATCTCCTCTTCCTCTTCATCGCCTTCTTCTCTGAGCCCTCCTTCATTTGGGTCGTTCGACCGAGGCGAATCCCAACCACCCTCTTGTCTTTGCGCAACGCTCGCCAACACGTGGCTCGGGTGCTGTTTGCCGTGCTCGCTGGGTACTTGCTTGCCCTCTTTATGAGATCGAATTGACGGGAGGCCTCCTCCGTGTTGTCGACTAGAGGGACGCCGCCGAGCCGGGGTGTGCCTGTCCGTCCCTGGCGCTGTCCTCGGCGGGGAAGGGAGCAGGTAGCCCACCGTTCCGTCCTGCCGCAAGTGGCCAAACTTTTTGCTGTGCTGCTGCCACTCTCCGTCCCACCTCTTAGTATTGTAGAAGGGCTTGAGGTTCGCGAGTCGCTGCGCGAGTCGCTGGTTCTCAACGTCGATCTGCGCTTGCTTCCGCCGCTGCACCACCTTATTGACGAGCGTCTGCTTGTTGCATGCGTTGCCTCTCCCCAAGGCGAACTCTGGTGACAAGTGGCAGTCGACGAGCGGCGTCTGATTGGCGTCGAGTCGCACGCCGGGGATGTGGATGCGAGCGGGGCTGTGCAGCGGCTGCTTGCGGGGCGACCGAGGATTTGCTGCATTCGGAGACCTGGTGCTAGCGATTGGTGGCGTAGAGGTCGAAGGCGAGAAGGATACGTCCTCTCTCTCCTTCACGCCAATAGATTGAGACCTCGAAGTCGCAGGAGGCGGAGGTGCTGGCTTGAGCGTGTGCGAGGTCGCCAGGTAGGCGTTCTCCTGGCGATGCATAATGTGCTGCATGCGGTCGGCGATGCGCTGGTTCTGCTGGTAGATGAGTAGCTGCTTCTCGCGCTCGATCTGCAGGCGCTTGGCGTTCGTGGCCAGGTGCGGGTGCTTGGCCGGCGCGCTGCTGTCGAGGTAGACGCGCGAGGGTGACAGCGACGTCGGCAGCACCGTATCGAGCTTCTGGTGGTGGATCGAGTGCTGCCGCGCCACCTCGCGCTCATAACACAGGCGGTTGTCAAACACCAGCTTCCTGTTCATGGCCGCGGACGCCAGGGTACTTGAGGAGTGGCCAGAGTGGCGACAGTCAGTCGACCGCGATCCCCTCGCGGGGTCCTCAGACCCATCTAAAGTTAGCAACAGGCATCCCCACCCAGCGACCCATCTAAGAAGGCCAACGCGTCACTCGCGCACAGTCAGCGACAGATTCGAGACGATAAAATAGACGACTGGGGGGGGCGACGCTCCGACATGACGCCATCGGCGTCACCAAGGTTGTGAACCCGAATCGGCACCGAGTCGGAGGTTGTGGGCGATACCATCGACCACAAAGCTGCAGTGACGCCTCGGTCTGCGGCAAAGCCGTATCGCCCCTTCCTCGGCGCTCCAGTGGAACTCGCGTGATAAAGAACACGTTGAAGCACAAGGCGGTAGCTGATTGGTGGATTTACAGCAAATAATGTTCCCCCATTGGCTAAATAGCTGCTTTGCGTGTCTGTCGGTGCGTCACGAGTGGCGCTCAGTGACGTCGCTCGCCGACGGGCTCCTCTCCGGCAGTAGCGCCAGTTTCCTGCCGCCGCCACCATTGACACGCCCTCGGCGGTTCCCCAGCGCCTCCCAGCGCCTCTCCGCCCGCGTTCCGACCCCTGCGGACGCCATGAGCGTGCTGCTGCGCGGCGCGACGGCCGAGCTGCTGCTGGCGGCCGCCGTGACCGCCCACGTCTACTACTGCCCGTTCGCCAAGGTCGAGGAGAGCTTCAACCTGCAGGCGACGCACGACCTGCTCGTGCTCGGCCCAGGCCGGGTGCGCGAGTTCGACCACCTCGAGTTCCCGGGCGTCGTGCCGCGCACCTTCCTCGGCTCGCTCGCCGTCGCGGCGCTCTCGAGCCCGCTCGCCTGGGCACTGCAGACCGCCGGCGCGCACAAGATCGCGCTGCAGTACGCCGTTCGCTGGGTGCTCGGCATGCTCACCGTCTCGGGGCTCGTCTTCCTCAGCCGGAGCTTTGGCGCGCGTTTCGGACGGGTGCGCCTTCTCTCGGACACTGCCATCGGCGGACGCGTGCTGACGGCTCGTTGACGGCAGGACGCGGGCAAGCTCTTTCTGCTCATCTGCGCCAGCCAGTTCCACCTCATGTTCTACGCCGGCCGCACGCTCCCCAACACCTACGCGCTCGTAAGTGGGAGCGCCGCATCGTTCAGTGTGTCGGTGCTAACTCGTGGCGGTCGCAGGTCCTCGTGCTTTTCGCGCTCGGCTACTGGCTGCAAGTGCGTTCTTCTCGTCGCACCACGCTTGATCCAGAGGGAGGAGGCTGACGCTGTCTTATTGACCGCGACAGGGCAAGTGGCAGCGCACGATCGCGCTCTTTTCCTTCACGACTATTGTCTTCCGCGGCGACACGGCCGTGCTGTTCGCGCCGCTACTGCTCTCCATGCTGGTTGTTAGCCGCGTGTCGCTGCTCAAGGTCATCTGGTGGGGACTCAGTGCGTCGGTCGTGTCGCTCGCGCTCACCGTGGCGGTCGACTCGTACTTCTGGTGTGTGCGACGTGCGATGCAGTGCCGGTAGCGCTGGAGGTTGGTGGCTGAAGCCTCTGTTACGTCCGACGCAGGCAACGCTGGCTGTGGCCCGAGGGCGAGGTGCTGTGGTTCAACACGGTGCAGAACAAGAGCCACGAGTGGGGCGTGAGCCCTCCGCTCTGGTACTTCTACTCGGCCCTTCCGCGTGCGCTGCTGGTCACCCTGCTCCTCTTGCCTCTCGGCCTCAGGTACTGCTCACCCGTCTCCTAGTGGCACTCGACCACTCGCTCACTTTTGTCGTGTCCCTTGGCAGCGCAAAGCTGCCGACGGTGCTCAAGAGCCGGTCGTGGCGCGAGCTGGTCTGGGCAATCAAGACGGCGCCGCTCATCGACTGGAGCGTCATGGCGCTCGCGTGGCCTGTGCTCGTATACCTCGCGCTCTTCTCGCTGCTGCCGCACAAGGAGCTGCGCTTCATCTTCAGTGCCATCCCCATTCTCAACATGGTTTCGGCAGTGGTGCGTTCCTTGGTTCCTTGGGTCGCATTGCGTAGTTTTCGTCGTCTCACGGGTGATTGTTCGATTCCCGCAGGGTGTGACCAAGCTCTACCGCAGCCGACACAAGGTGGGGCGAGTCAGCGTAGTTTGTTTCTCCCCTTTGCTTCTAACTCTCTCTCTCTACAGGCCCTCTTCCCGTTGGTTGGTGCTGCTGGATGCATCCTCCTCACACTCCTCGGCGCGATCGCGCTCTCCAAGGTGTCGCGCATCAACTATCCAGGTGCGCCTCCGTGTTATGAGCTGGGGATCGGACTCCGATGCCTTCGCCTAACTGCCTGTTGCGCTTTTAGGAGGCCAAGCGTTCGTCCGACTCCACGAGGTCGGCGCCCGGGAGCAACTGCTGCCGCGGACGGTTCACATCGACGTGCCTGCCGCCATGACAGGCGTGTCGCGCTTCGGCGAAGAGTTCCCGGCGTGGACGTAAGTCGATAGCTCGCGCCTGTTATTGACTATCCACCGAAGTGCAGGCCACTGACAGATCTATCGCTGGTATCAGCTACTCCAAGGACGAGAACGTGACGACCGTCGCACAGCTCGAAGTGTTCGACTACCTGCTGACTCACGAGGACCCCGTGACGCTGGAGCACCAGTTCCAGTACATCGCGGGCTTCGACGTCTTCTACCGTGTGGGCCAGGTCAACGGCCGCCTTGGCTTCGAGACCAAGCGATACGTGCATCTCATGCGCAACCGCCGCATCGCTCCGTAAGATCGCCACCACTAGTGACCGAGTCGTGCGTCGTGTGTTCGACATGCAGCTTGCAATTGAACCTCATTGTGTTGGCCTCGTGCAAACGCAGACATTAAAACCAGTCTCCACATGCACTCAACCTCCTACTCAGCTTTCACCCTTAGCCGGCGACACGTAGCCCACGCAGAGGAGGAAGCGCAGCACCCGCTTCACCGAGTCGTCGCTCAGTGGGCCGCTCATGTTCCCTGTTTTGAGCGCCTCCAGAGCAAAGACTCTTCCTGCCTCCCGGTCCCGAATCCACTCGATAAGCCCCGCCTGTGCCACCGAGCACCGGAACTTGACGCGCACCATCGACTCGAACGCATCGTTGCCGAGCCCACCGTGGAGCACGTAGATGCGGTCGGTGCTGGCCAGAGCGCGAATGACATTGGTGCGCTTGGGCTTCTTCTGCAAAGCACGGCTCGACGGGCTAGGAGTCTGCCCTGGAGCCGTCGCCTTGTGCGACAAAGTTGGCAGCGCGTCGTGTGGAACTTCTTCCGTGCATAGCAACACTGCCGACGGGTTGACGCGGAACGTCGCGCCGCTCTGAATCTTGAGGTGCTTGCCGGCGCTGCGGAACGGCACGCGCTTCCTCAAGTCGAACTCCATGTCCTGCCGCACGTTGGGCTCCTTCTCGCTGTCCATCACAAGGTACTCGGGCACCACGTCGTGTGGAGTCAGCGTCGTGATCTTCGTCTTGAGGTCTTCCATCAGCTCGCCCATTTGCTGACGAGCATCTCGGCCGCCGTCGTGAGCGCCACCGGCGAGGAAGGGGGCGCGCCACTTGTCGCTACGCCACAGCAGCGGCCGAAGAGCCCTCATCATTACCTGCTCGTACGTCATGGGCCGCAAATGGACCTCCAGCCACAGTGCATCGCTGGCCGTCTCCACCTCGTACCACGTGCCCGCGGGGATGTACACGACGGCGCCAGCCGCCACCGCTTCCTCCTGTACGTCGTCGATAGCGCCGTCCATGTCGTCGAACACACGACTGGCGTCAAACGGAGGCGCTACGCGGGCGTGTCCGTCACCATCAGGCGCGTCCGCCAGTCCAAGTATCTTGGCCGCATCGACCGCGTCATTCAGTGACCGTGAGCGCGGATGGAAGCAACGGAGCGGGTGCCGAGCACCGCCAGCTCGTAGCTTCCATACCGCTGACCCTCGCAGCAGCAGCACGAAGCACTCTGAGCGATGGAACTGCCACTCCAGAGCCAAGCCCGCTCGGCAACTTAGCATGTTGGTCCCCTTCCATGCGGCAAACTGACCGAGCCCAATGTCCTTCGCCAACGTGGAGACGACCAAGTCGACAGCTTGCGGCGGCGGGGGGAACGACAGCGACAGCCCTAACGCGTCCAGCTCCTTCGCCTGCTCCGTCGATGGCACCTCGATCTCCACTATGCGACGAACGTGTTGCTGCCCTTTCATCAGTGTCGAGATCTTGGCGTCGCTGCCCAGCGTCTCAAGCAGCCGCGGCACTTCCAAGTCGCTCAGATGGTCGTGGATGAGTGCGTGGAGCCGCTCGATTGGCGCGGCCACCGCTAGCGGCGCGCGGCCATAGTGCGTCTTCATCCGGTCTGCGTTCTCGACTGACCCGAACAGCCACAAGCGCGCGCTCGCCTCGTTCGCGTCCACTTTCACGTCTGCGCCAAGCGCCACTGTCGCTTCGCGTTGGCTATTGGGGACCGATGCCTGCCCGACGAGTCCGTTGCCCAGCATCTCAAGTACCGCGGCCTCGCTGTGGTTCGAGGCGGTCGCGTTGGAGCTAGCCGTGACGGCTTCCAGCTTGATCACCAGCGCCTTTTCCTCCGCCATCCGCGTCTTGTACGCGTCGCAGGCTGCCAAGTGCCGAGCTGAAGCCCCCTTCCTCTCCATAAGCTTGCGACGGCAGTACTTGCACTGCAGATGCGTTCCTTTGTCTTCGGGATCATCACTGTTGGCCACGACGTCGAAGTGCACGTCCGAGTCGTCCGAAGTCGTCGACTTTGCCTTTGACGACGCCTTCTTCTTCTTTGCTGAAGATGCTGCGACGCCCAAAGGAGTCGGTGGCACCTCCTTTAGTTTGATCCGCTTGGACCGGCGTGGAGTCATCGAAGTCGCCGCCCGCTTGCCACCGCGAGGCGTCTTGTGAGCTGAAGAATCGCCTGCCGAGGTGGTCATCAAGTCGCCAGGAGTCGAGGTGGCGGCATCGCGCGCCTCTGCCTTGATCTCCAATGCGAGACTTGACGCCGAGGCGATCCCGTCGCTCGGGACTCCGTTGGAGCTGGCGTCCAACTGCTCGTCTTCGCCTGACTTGGCTTCGTCAGCTGCAGGTGGGGCCGACGCGGACAGGTTTGTGGCCATCTCGCCTGCCACACCTGCCTCCTCCACGTCGCTAACGAGCGTCGCCTCTGCACCGTCGTCTTCGTCATTGGCGACTCCAGTCACGGACCGGAACACCGACGTCTGGGGGTCCGTCGAGAACGTGTAGCTCGTTTCGTCCTCCCAGAACAGAGGCTCTTCCGCGCGCTCTCCAACGCGGTCGCCTCCGCTTCGTCCCGCGTCTGGCGTCGCCCCAGCACCGCTACATACGGATACGGCCTCACTTCGAGTGACGGCCGCCGTGTCGCCGTATATCTCGCCGCTGCTGCGCATGAGCACCACCTCTTCGACCTCGCTGTCCGGCGAGCTCGGCGAGTTCCCAAGGCCCACGGCGGCCATGTCCGTCACGAGCTCCTGCAGGCGGCGCCCGCGCTGCTCCAGACGATTCCACGTTGTGGATGCGGGCGTTTCGCCCGAGCTGCACTGCGCTGGTTGGCGACTGAGCGCGACCCAGTCCGGAGTCTGGAAACCCAAAGAAAGAAGCCGAGAGGCGGCACCGCCCTGTCCCGGAACGCTCCGATGACGGGCCGCGACCTAGCCGTTGAGACGATGTCGCTTATATGACGGACGGCATCCAACACGATCTACAGCTGCTAACACTACACGTTGCCACTCGAAAGCCCGCTCTCAGCAGTAGTTCTCGTTCATGAGCTGCAGCACGACGCTGAGCTCCTCGCCCGTGAACTCGGGCGCGGCCGGGTTCATGGGCGGCGGGACCTGGAAGTTGCCGTACTTGGCGGACTCCTCGCCGCTGGGCGGCGGCCGCAGCAGCAGGTGCGACGGGAGGTGGTGATGCAGCGCGTTGGCGTGCTGCTGCTGCTGTTGCTGGTGTTGCTGGTGGCCGTAGCCGTCGTCGTCGGCGGGCTGGTCGTCCTCGGACCGCATGTGCGGCGCGTATTGGCTCGCGTAGGAGGGCGAGGACAGCAGGGACGAGCGCGACGCGTACACCGAGTCGCCCGGCAGCGCGTACGAGTCGTAGGCGAGGGACGAGGAGGACGGCGCCGGGCGGAAGGAGGTGGACAGGAAGGCCGAGGACGGCAGCTTGCCGCGGCGCGAGACGCCGCCCGAGACGGCCGAGCCCGCGTCGTAGCCGGACAGGTCGACGTCCAGCGGCTTCTTGGCGTCCTTGTGCAGCACAGGCAGGCTGGCGAGCCCGCCGAGGTCGCTGGGGAAGAAGCCGCCCATGAGCTTGCGCGTGGCCTTGGGCTTGTCGCTCGCTGCGTACGACGAGCTGGAGCCGTAGAGGAAGCTGCCGGCCGGGTTGTAGGACGGCGTGGCGGCGGACGTCTGCGTCTGCTGCGACTGGTAGTCGAGCCGGCTGGAGGTCGTGTCGGCCACGGAGAAGTAATCGTTGTCCTTGACGGCGTCGGCGGCCGAGGCCGAGGAGGAGGAGGAGGCGGCCGCTGCAGCCGCCGCGCGGCGCCCGGCGTTCTCCAGCTGCGCGCCGACGATGACGTTGTGGTGCAGCTTCTGGTGCTGCGCGAACTCCTTGTAGTTGTCGCAGCTCCATGCGCAGCTGCCGCCGACGCAGCGGAAGAGGTTCTGTCCCTCCGGGAAGTGGATGCGCATGTGGCGCTTGAGCTTGGTGCTCGTGTTGAAGCGCTTGCCGCAGGTGGCGAAGATGCACGGGTAGGGCCGCTCGCCGCTGTGGATGCGCTTGTGCCGGCTGAGGTTGCCCGACGTGTTGAAGCGCTGCGCGCAGCCCTCGAAGTCGCACGCGTACGGCTTGGTGCCCGTGTGGATGCGCGCGTGGCGCCGCAGCGCGAAGGACCGCGGGAAGGTCTTGCCGCAGTGCGGCTCGGGGCACACGAACACGCTCGTCTTGGCCGGCTTCTTGCGCTTGGCGGCCGGCGCCGTCGGCGTCGCGGCGATCGAGCCCGCCGCCGCCACGGGCAGCACGGCGCCGCCGGCCGCCAGCTCGTCCTCCTCCTCGTCCTCCTCGCGGCCCGCGGACGCCCACGCCTCGTGCGAGTACTGGTAGCTGCTGGCGCTGGCGCTCATGTTGCTGCTGCTGCTGCTGCTGCGGCCGGCGGACACGCGGGACGAGGGCGACGGCCACAGGAGCGCCGCGCCGCCGCCGAAGCCGTCGGACTGCTGCTCGCGCTTCATGCCGTCGGCGAGGACGCGGGGCGAGTTGCAGAGTGGCGAGGGGGAGAAGCCGGGGAAGGAGCCGGGCCTGGAGCCTCCAGCCCCAGAGCTTCTCGTCGGGCCGGTCGGTACCTACAATAGACTTGCGAATTGTATGGCCCGCGGCCCAGACGCACACGCACCGGCCGATGGTGTTGATTCAAAATCACCACGTGGGACCGCGCATCCCCCTTTGGCCGTTCTTTTTTGAAAGTGTCGAAATGCAAACCAGACCAGCGGGAAGGTGATATCCCCACCATGCCTGAAGCCATACATTGGCACCACCACCCGGCAAGACGATGATCATCAATAACGGTAGCTTGGACTTCCCATCCTGCGCCTTACGGACGACAAGTTACGTACACTCCAGGCACGGGAGGATGCTGACGCGGGCAACACACCCAGCGAGCTGACATACAGCTGCTTTGTCCAATTAACCCCGCTTACGCGTTCTTCGGGAAGCTGCGGAATTCGAGTTTTCGACAAGTGACCCAGCGAACCCAACGTCATCCAGCGCAACGCGATGGTGCACAAGCGACTCACCGCGGTCAGCGCGAGCTCTATTGCCTGATGGTCAGGCTGTTCTTCAGGCCAGGCACCGAGGGCAAGTTCATCACGTGTAGGATACTGCTCAAGGTTCTGCGCCAACTCACGAGTCACGACCGCAGTTTCAGCTCTGCTGTTGCTTGATTCCGGATAGTGGTAATATCAACTCTGGAGTCGCTGAACAGTAAACACTACTTGTTTACATTAATCGGTATCGTACAGCATGAACACTGCTTCGACTCGCGACCGGGTTGAAGTGATTTCTTGCCAGCTGTTTTTTATGCTGTCCAAGACGGCATTCGGGCGGATGAGTCTGTGTGCCCGACACATCCCTGCACGGTGGGACGACGCATCCCCGCTCGGTTCTCCGCGCGTGGACATCTCGCATTTTGTATACTCTGTTCGAATATCCAGCGGCCAAAAGGTTGAAGCCTGCGAAGTCGAGATGGCTAAACCGCAAAAAGTGTCAAAATACCCTTTAGACTGTCGGTGATGCGCGGCGACGCATCCCTCCATACTGAGACTCATCATTCGCCTCAGAGACTCTCGTCGCGTCCGTCGGTCGGGCGGACCGTAGCGGTGACGACGGACGGACTGGGGGGGAGGCAGTCGAGGACGCGCCATCCGAGTCGACCGAGCCGCACGACGCGGGGATTGAGCGGCTATGGGGCTAGCGAGCCACGGCGGTTGATGGTCCCGTCCGTCGCCGACCGCTGCAACTGGGCCAATTGAACGTCCAGGCACAAGACGGAGCTGCAGACGGCGCCGTTTCGGGGTGCAGCCATCCGGTCGTCGCACGTCCTCGCGCACTCGTCGACCGATTAAAGTCCAACGTGACGTGCCGACGGCGTCGACTGGCGACTGATGGGACGACGGATGAAGAGAGGAGGAGACTCATCCCGCCGTGTGACAGATCGACCGAGGGAGGGGCGCCGTGACTGGTCGTCCGCGCCTCGCTGGTACAGTTCGCGCCGCCGGAAGCGTCGCGCGCCGGCATTGCGCGATCGGGAATGAACCTCGTGCAGGCCACGTTCCAGGCCTCGTTCGACGCGCGCGTCGAGCGGCTGGACGAGACCCAGCTGGCCGAGCTGCGGACGGTGCGGGTCTCGCTCTCCTGCTCGCCTTAATGGAGCGTCGACTGACCCTCGACGCGCTGGGTGGACAGATCTTCCGCTACTTCGACACGGACGGCGACGGCGCCGTCGCGGCCAGCCAGGCGTGTCGGATGTTCACGCTGGTGCGTCCGCTTGGGCTTGATGTGTGGTGGGCTCTCTGCCCATCCAGCACTCACTGCCCATCTAACACTTGGCTTGCTCGCTAGCTCGGGCTCGACGTCGACGAGCAGCAGGTGCAGGCGCTGGGCGAGGTCTACCTGGAGGGTGCGAGCGCCAGTCACCGAACCGCCCTGCGCCTCGGTGCTCTGTTCTCTCACAAAGTTCGTGGTGCGCCACAGAGTTCATCAAGATTGTCGACAGCCACAGCCCGGCGCCGCTGCTGCCCACTAGTTACCAGAGGGCCCAGCCTTTGATTAGCGACCCTGGCGTCGCTGTAATGGACCCCCAAGCGTCGAAAGAAGGCAGTGACGCTGCCGGGGGACCCGAGCCGGTCCGCGTAACGCGCGAGGAGATCCTGCAGCGCAGTCGGACGCTGTGGACGCAGGAGTGGAGGCTCCTGGACACGCACCGGCGCGGATTCGTCACGCGCCAGCAGTTGACTCGCTTTCTCTCCAGCTGCGCAGCCGATCTGCCCACGGCCGACCTCCAACGGTTCCTCGAGAGCTATGGCGAGTCGTCGACGGGTGCGGAGGTGGAAGTTGAGAAGGACGACGACGCGCTGCTGCTGAGCGAAGCGGGCTTCCTCCGGTTCCGCCACGACTTCACAGTCAAAGACCTGGCGCCGTCCGACGACAGGCTCTCGAGCTCCGCGGTGGACGAGGGCGAGGACGACATCGCCGCCCTCGTCTTCGACGCGACCGAGAACCAGCCGACGGACCGCGCGGAGGGCGACAGCGAGGCGCGGCAGCTTGTTCGGCCGCCCAGCGCCGGCCCCAGCGGCCGCCGCAGCGACCACGACGCGCTCAGCGCGCGCCACGACCACCTGGCCGTCGACCCGAGCGTCTTCCAGGAGAGCGAGTACGGCTCGGAGACGGACGAGGGCGAGTCGGAGGCGCACGTGATGGACCTCGCGGCGTTGTGACTGAACCCAAGTTGAAGCTGAAAATAGCGTTCCCAGGCGGGGTTACGTGTTACTGATTGGCTGAAATATGAAAATAGCAGGGTTATGCGTTTTTTATTGGCTGAAAATTTCTTCAAGCGAGTTTCTCAACTTGAGAAGCTCAAAGCCGAAGAACGCGAAGAAGCCGCAAGGCACAAGCGACCAAGCTCTCTCTCTCTGCTGCTGCTGCTGCCAACGCCCGAAACCATGGACCGCGAGCGCGAGGAGGCCCGCCGCGCGCTCTACCCGGCGCTACGAAGCGTCCAAGAGGACGAGAGCGTCTACCAGGTACTCGGCCGGTCTCTTTGGCCCTCTAAGCGCCTCATCCCTCTCACCAACCACCTGACGCAGCCACCGCCACCGCCGCTGCCACCCGCCGACACGTCGCGCGACGAGGACCTGGCGCGCAAGCTACAGGCGCAGCTCGACCGTGAGGCGGTGCCGCTGCCTCCACGCATGGCGATCGCGCAGCCCGTGACGCCCGCGGAGCTGCCGTACAAGTGTGGCGCGTGCGGGACGACGCACGTGGTGCGCAACGCCTCGCACGGCGCCACCTTCGAGTGCGCCGTCTGCGGGGCGCCCAACCAGATCCTGATGACCAACCACGAGCGCGTCGTCGTCGTGTACGTTACCTCTACTGTGTGCATCCATCCGTGCGCTCTTGCTGACGCGATGTTGGTCGACTGCGAGCAGCGGCCGGCCGGCGTACGGCATCGTGCCGATCCCGCTCTTTTGCGCCGTCATGTGAGCGACCTGCGCTCCGCCGTGGGCCTAGTGCAGTAAGTTATCGCCATTGATCGGCGTCTCAAACACGGCTCGACTGTTTTTCTTCTTGTCGGTTTACACGCACGCAACGCTCCTTGCCATGTCATGCGCTGTCGGCGCTTCCGATATCTCCTCAGCCAAAGGAGGCTCCCTTTTAGTGTCGCTTCCAGTAGCGCCAGCCAAAGGCGATGACACCGAGCAGGCCGTACGCAACCGCGACCAGCTTGGCGTTGAACCCGTCCAAGACCGAGATGGGGTTCGCGACCACGTGGATGTCGTCGCCGCGGCCGCCACCGCGCGCGGCGTTGCACGTGCTGCGGCAAGCGCTGCACGGACACTGTTTCTTCTCGTCCGGCGACGCGATGGACGGCAGCAGCTGCGCCTGCTTGGGCAGCTTGGGCAGCGTCGCAGGGGCGGCGGCCTCCGAGTAGTTGTCGCAGCGGTAGACGTGGTGCAAGAGCGGCTTCTTGGCGGCGTCGGCGTCAGCGCCGGTGTGCTGGAAGTGCAGGTTGACGAACTCGCCGTGACCGACGGCCCCCGTCTGCATCTGGTAGTTGAGGAATCCGAGCGAGGACTTCATGGCCTCGGCCATGGAGACGATGACCGTGTTCTTGCACGAGTCGAAGACGGCGCAGGTGAACTCCTTGTCGAGCGTCACGTTGAGCTCGAGCACCTTGACGTTCTCGGCGCCCGTCATCGGGTCGGGCTTGTAGCTGATGCTGGGGAAGGGCTTGGCGAGCGCCATGAACTCGTCCTGGCGCGGCGAGCAGACGAGCGCGCACCAGAGGTTGAGCAGGTTGGCGGCGCACGCGTCGCAGCCGCCGGCCGCGTTCTTGCCGAACACGCTGGCCATGAGCTTGAAGTTCTCGGCCATGCCGCGGTTCTGCTGCCACGAGCAGCACGCGCCGTCCGCGAACTCGGGGCACTGGATCGCGAACAGCTCGCAGTGCGCGCCGGCCACCATGCCGTCCTCGGCGCAGGCGCAGCGGCCGCCCACGCACGCGCCCTTGCCGCTGCAGTCGGCGTCCGTCGCGCACTCGCCACCGCCTGTCACGTTGGCCCAGTGCGCGCCCCGCATCTGCGCGCGGCCGGCCCGTCAGTCAGAAAAACGCGCAAAGAACTGGACGAGAGCGCGGCGACGCACCGGCTGCGGCTCGGCCGGCGTCGCCAGCGCCTCCGGGATGCACGCGTCGTAGTCCGGCTCGTTGTCCGGGTTCACGCACGTCTGCGTCATGACGCACTTGCCTGCCGCCGCGCGCGCGCCCAGCGCCAGCGCCAGCGCCAGCAGCGACGCGAGCGACCGCGCCATCATCGCCAATCGCCTGCTCTAATACTCTGGAAAATGGGTTTGATTCGCGTCTCGCTCGAGGAAGTTTCTCTGCTCCGTTGAAGCTCTTCGCGCAACATTCGCAAGACCTTCGCGCGACCTGCATGACGGCAACCCGCATGGCATTGTCGGCAACCTGCAACCCATGCGACTTGAACTTTGTATCGGAAAGGGCAGCCAGTGCCTTCCTTGGTCAAGATGCTGCTGGCGCGGAGACTGGCGCGCGCTCCGAGCGCGGCGGGCGCGCGGCTCAAGCGCACGGCGGCCAAGGGCGCGGCTAGCGGTGGGGGTACGCGCCGCTGTCTGTTCGTGGTTACGGTGCCGTTGGGGCGTGCGCTGAGCGTGGCGCGTGCGCAGACCGCGGCGCGGCGCTGGCCATGGCCATCCGCCAGATCGAGAGCAGCTTCGGCAAGGGCTCCGTCATGCAGCTCGGCTCCACGTGCGCCTGCACCAGGCTCTGTGCGTCTATGCGTGGCCTCAAAAGTACTCACGCGACTATTGGCGCCGCAGCAAGATCGCGGAGCGCGTAGACGTCATCTCAACCGGCTCGCTGTCGCTCGACCTGGCGCTCGGCATCGGCGGCTTGCCCAAGGGGTCAGCTTGCGTCATACTTCATACGCTCGGCACTAGGATAACGGTCGAAGCTGACGGCGCCTGATCGCCTGGCTCTGCAGGCGCGTGGTGGAGATCTATGGGCCCGAGAGCTCGGGCAAGACGACGCTCGCGCTCAGCTGCATCGCCGAGGCGCAGAAGCAGGTGCGGCCGAGGCGCTGCAGTGCCGGCCCCACCCTCCCTCTATTACCGCTCATACGGACGCTCAACTGCGCAGAACGGAGTGTGCGCGTTCATCGACGCCGAGCACGCGATCGACGCGCACTACGCGCGCGCGCTGGGCGTCGACATCGACGCGCTGTACGTGTCGCAGCCCGACTCGGGCGAGCAGGCGCTCGAGATCGCCGACACGCTCATCCGGTCCGGCGCAGTGGACATGGTCGTGCTGGACAGCGTGGCCGCGCTCGTGCCGCGCGCCGAGCTCGAGGGCGAGATGGGCGACCCGCAGATCGCGCTGCAGGCGCGGCTCATGAGCCAGGCCCTGCGCAAGCTCACGGGCTCGCTGTCCAAGTCCAACTGCATGCTGATCTTCCTCAACCAGATCCGCCAGAAGGTGGGCATCATCTTCGGCTCGCCCGAGGTCACCTCTGGCGGAACGGCGCTGCGCTACTACGCGTCCGTGCGGCTCGACATCCGCCGCAAGACGGCCATCAAGGAGGGCGACGCGGTCGTAGGCAACGAAACGGTCGTCAAGGTCGCGAAGAACAAGCTCGCGTCGCCGTTCAAGACGGCCACCTTCGACATGATGTTTGGCCGCGGCATCGACCGGTCGTCCGAGCTGGTAAGGCGCCTGGGATGCCGCCGAACTTGTCGAGTAATGGTCTCACCCGCTCTGGCATGGAATGCACAGCTGGATCTTGGCGTGCAACATGGGCTACTCAAGCGCTCTGGCGCGTGGTACTCGATGGCTGGGAACGAAGGCGAGTGGCTTACCTTGCACGAGTGGAGAGAACAAATACTCTTACTTACTGTACCGTGTGTGATTTCAGAGCCCATTGCTCAGGGCAAGGCCAAGGCCAAGGTATTCCTGGAGGAGAACCCGGAGATCGCTGCTGACCTCGAAAAGAAACTGCGCGATCAGCTCTTCAACCCGCCAGCCACAGATTCGAGTGAGGGAACAGAAGGCAACGATAGCGCGGAGACTGGAGACGCCGTTGAAGAAGAGGGAGGCGAAGAAGACAGCAGCGCTAGCCAAGATCCACCGGTAACGTACTGATTTGCCACTGACACCTACCGCGAACGAATGGAACGGTTGAGCCATGCCACAGCTTGTTAGCAAATCAAACACAACGCCAGACGCGTAACTACCTACGCCCAGCATGGCTGCTTGTCGGCCAGCACGTAGAGCAGGTCGTTGCCTGTGATCCGGTCGGTCGAGCGCGGATTGACTGAGACGTAGCCGAATGGGACGTTTCGCTCACTCTCGTCCACCTGGATGCGCGCTCTCAGCGTGGCCCCAGAGCCAACACCGAGGTTATCGCCCAGTCCAGCAAGCGCAGGATCCGGACGGCAGCGGTACAGGCCGAGTGCGAGGATGCCGTCGGACGAGAGCAGGTAGTGGAAGACGAACGCAAACGTCTTGCCGACAAAGTCGAGCGGCACCTCGACTGCGAACATGGAGCACCGCTGGAACTGTTGCTGTGGCTGGCCGGCCATTGCAGGCGACAATGCTGGGGACTGTGACGTGACACTGCTGGCCTCGCTCTCGGCTTCGTCTTCGTCATCTTCGCCCTCGTTCACGTCCGTGTCGTGCTCGTTCTCCTTCCACGAGGCAAATATGAAGGCGCGCAGGATACTCGTGATGCGTGGATTGAAGAACTGGTTGACGAGCAGGCTGTCGCAGAGCGACGAGCTGTACGTGAGTCCCGCGGCGAAGGACGGCGACAGGTAAAAGTCTCGCGCCAGGGCCATGGACGACTCGTCCGCCAGCGAAGCCGACTCGGAGGTAGGAAACCACTCGCTCGCGGCCAGGTTCTGGCTGATGAAGTGCACGTTGACGCGGTTTACGAGCTCCGTGACCACCCGCGGCGCTCGCTTTGGACCCACGAACGCCGTGATCGTCTTGTGCAGCGCAATGCAGGACTGGTTTGGCCGTTCGCACACGAACACAAGATGTTGTTAGTACACCAGCGGCAACAGCAATGCGACGGTGAAGATCGACCGACACCAGCACGCACCGCGTCTTCCAGCAGTTCGGAGGCGCCAGCCTCAGCAGCGACCTCTCCCTCTCCACCGATGATGACAACACGAAAGGCGCGATCAACGCCCGCGCGGCGCAGAGCCGACTGCTGGAATGGATCGCCGATAACGAAGAACACGTCGCGGAAGCGCCGGAACCCAGCGTAGCCTTCCACGTCGGGCAGTGTGGTCGAGAGCACGACGATTGGTCGGTGTACGCGCAGCGCCTTGACGCGCAGAGGCCCGACCAAGTACTCCAGGTTATTCGGGAACGAGTTGGGCGAGAGCACGCACAGGACGATCGGCGCGGCCACAGCGCGAATCTCCCGCACGTGCGAAATGACGGCATCTTCAGGCGTTCGTCGTCTGCGTCGGTGGTGCTCCCGGACTGCCGAGAGGTGGCTCCGGCGGTCTTCCTCGTCGTCCGTCTCATCGCGGCGGTGGTGGCTGTCGGAGGAGTCGGGCGTGCCGACCACCTCGTCCAGCCTCATTTGCCAGTTGACGAACCGCGAGCGACGGCGACCGGGCCGCTGCGGTGCGGAAGGAACGGTCGAGGACATTGGCGGCGGCGGGATGATGACTCGTGGCGGCTCAATCCCACCTCCATCGCGAATGGGGATCACCGACACCGACACGGTCGAAGTCGACACGGACGAAGTCGACGCGGACAGAAGAGAAGCCGACGCTGTGGCGGAAGAGTGATGCCGCTGGTGCGACCACTCTGGCGCCATTGCGTGGCCAGCCTTCATCTGCGTCACGGCGTCGGCGCCGCGGCGGTCCTGCGCGATCACAAACACCATCTCGCCGCCGTGGCACACAAACGAGTCGCCGGGGTTGAGCAACGTGCGGTCGTTGCCGTCGGCTGTGGGCAGCACAACCGCGAACACAATGACGCCGGCGCACTGGGCGTACGCGAGCGACGCGACCTCGGCGAACGATCGATCGCCAACCACGCTGGCGGGCGGCAAGCACACCGAGTACACCTCGTGCGACGACCCGCGGCGGTACCGAGCCTCCCACGTGGCCGTGTCGTTGTCCAGCGCCTCCCTGTCGTCCTCGTCGTAGCTCGAAGTCGCGGTCAGACTGTAGATGAAGGTCGAGAAGCCCGGGCAGACGCAGTTCTGCGCCAGCAGCGAGTGCATGACCTCCGAGAAGCACAGCGCGTTCTCCCTCACGCCCTGCAGGTCGCGCAGCAGTCTCAGGTGCTGCGACAGGTGCAGCTGAGCGAAGATCCGAGGCGCCACGATGGGTTTACCGACCGCCTCACGGCCAAGGACGCCCAGAGGCATGACGCGGTGCGCTGCCAGGACGCGGAGCAGCGTGCGGTGGTCGCTACGCGCGTGGTCCTCCTCGGTCGGGAGGCGCCGCGCGAGGACAAACACGGCGTCGGCGCTCGAGACGGCCGCTCGGCGCGCGTCGTCCGCGTCCAGCATGGACCCTAGCACGACGCGCACGCGCTTGTCGAAGAAGGGGTCCATGAGCAGCGCGCGCATGCTCGGAGCGGGCTCCTCCTCGCACAGCACGACGACCGTGATGTCGGCCTGGTCGTGGTCGTCGTGGAAGACCTCGCGGAAGAAGAGGTCGATGCGCGACGGCGTCAAGTCCCCGCAGAGCACGACGTGGCGGCTCGAGCGCGTCGGCTTGAAGACCGTGCTCTCGTACGGCGAGAAGTTGGACCCGAGGTCGAGGACGCGCGCGACCTGGTAGGGCACGATCAGGATGAGCACGATGACGAGGACGCCGACGGAGCACCGGGCCAGCGTGTTGTCGGCGGGCGGCGTCTGGATGGTCACGAAGACGAGCACCGAGTTGAAGAACGAATTGAAGAAGGTCCAGTCGCCCAGGTGCGTCGCGCTCAGCTCGCCGTCCGACGTCTCGGCGATCTGGATGACGCCCGCCGCGCCGGCGATGATGAAGACCAGCTGCAGGTAGCAGAGCATCGCGAGCTGGCGGACGGGCGACAGGAACGGGTGGCAGCGCGACAGCACCGCCTTGAGGTCGACGTAGCACTTGGCGAAGCGCAGCGGGTACACGAAGCGCCAGTAGCTTGCGTCGTACCAGAGCGTGCTGCCACCACAACGATGCGGTTGGTCAGCATCCACTGGCGACCGTATCCATAGCGAGCGAGCGACTCAACTGGTACGGCAGAAAGAAGGACGTGGGCAGCACGGGCAGCACGGCGGCGAGCGTCGCGAGGCCCCACAGCGACAGCGCGAAGTCCATGCGGTGGTCGGACAGGAGCAGTCCCCGGAAGACAAAGTCGACCGAGAAGCACAGCGCGCAGGCGATTTCGACCACCCAGAGCCAGAGCGGGAGCTGCCGAGGGCGTCACCATCGTGAGTCATGAGCCCCAGCGGCCAGCTGCAAGGCGAGCGTACCGTGTTGTCCGGGATGTACGTGTTGGCGATATAGGCGGCGGCGAACACGAGCGACACGAGCGCCACGACCACGTCCACGACCGCCCCGAACGCGCTATGGTCCAGGAACCTGCGCGGACACGCGGCCGAGTGAATCTCGGAGCTGGAGGGAAATCCAGAGCAGCAAAGCGTGGCCCTACCGGCTGATCCGGTCGCGGTGAAAGCGCCTGCCGCTGTCCGTCAGAAACCGCGCGCGGGTGCTCAGCGTCGCGCTCTGGGGCTCTGTCTGGCCGCCACGGGCGTCGGCAGTCAGCCACATGTGCGCGATCGAGTACACGAGTCTGACGACGCACCGCCGAGGTCCGAGAGCGGGTGATAGTCACGCCGCGGGGACCGCTGGTGCGGGTTCATGAGGTGCTTGAGGCGCTTGACCTGTCGATCAGAGGAGACCGTTGCGTCAGCCGCCGAGGTCGGTACCGCCACAACTAAGCGAGCGGCCGGCCGCCTCACCGGCGAGAGCGTCCCGTAGCTCGCGTGCGCACGCGCGTCGCCCAGGTGCTGGTGCTCCATGGCTCCGCCTCGATTTGTCTGTATCTTCGGCGCGAGTTGACACTGAGGGGAGAAAGCAACAGAGGCGAATGGAGCGGCCAAGTTGGACGCGAAACGGCGCGATCTTTTCCGGGCGTCGCACCGTTGAAGACCTTGCTAAGTACGGAGGGTTAGATCTGGATGTTGTACATATTGAATATATTTTGGACGGTAGATATGGACGAGTTCGTTGCAAAAACGACATTTGTGTCGAAATGATGAATCACCCACAACAATGTCTAGGGTTTATCCGGACGCGGTCGTTACGATGCAAATGATCCGGAAAACGCTATACGATCAGAGTTTCGACAGATATGGATGTTGTCCATATCGAATACGGCATTTGCACCGAAATGATGAATCACACACAAATGTGCAGCATTTATCCGGACGCAATTGCCGACGCTCAGTGCAGCTCCTAGTGCTGTCGATTTTTTTACTTGCTTTCTGTGATCGCGGGCAACGAGGCGACTGACGATCATGTCCTTGCTACAGAGCTCGAAGCATGGCGTGGCTCAGCCAGCGGCCTCTTGTCCAACCGCCACCGCAAGGCAGCCGGCGCCGCGACAAGCTCAAAGAGGCGGCGGCGACGCTAGCGCGCGAGGTGTCCGCCCTGAAGAGCGATCTTTAAGCTGTAAACGCTCCCATGCGATCCGGTGTCAACTGCGACCGACAACCTGCTGCTCCGTATAATGCCGGGAGTCGTGACAGATTGCCTGCGGGTCCCCGGTCTTATCGGCGATGGGTATTGCTCGCCGCGGTCAGGCGCTCCTTTCCCTCGGTCGGTTGGTCACACGCCGGGATGAGCCCCCTCCTCTTTCCATTGATCTCCATCCACCGTCGTATCCTTCCAGCAGTGCGCGCATTTCGCCATGTTGCGACTCGAGTCTGTCGCGAAAGTGCATTGTGTCGTTGGCAGGTCGGAACAATAGCAGGTCGCAAGTTACGCGTCGCCTGTCGGCGTTTTCTCAGAGAGTGGGATGCTGCTGACTCTCCAAACCTGGGTTTTGTAAGCATCGTCCTCGAAAGATCCGCTACTCTCGGCTGTTTTAGCTCGCTGAGCGTGTATTTACCTCCAAAACCGCACGTCTCTCCTCCTAAAACGCAACTGAACTCGAACAGGGCCTCGCATTTACGCTCCAGTATAATTGTCGCGTCGAAGCCGGCAGGCAGGTAGGGGAGCGACACCGGCACCGCCGCCGCCCAGGTTCATTCACCCGCCCGCCCGCCGGTCGCCGAGCGCCGCAGCATGGCCGCGAGCATGGGCAGCTCGTCCATGGAGGTCTTCCTCATCGTCATGGCCGTGCTCGTGCTCATGCTGCTCATGGGCGGGCTCTACCTGCTGCGCGACCGCGCCAGTCTGCGCAGAGACCCGACCTCCAGCTCCTTCCTCGCGCGGTGCGGCCTCCCGTCATCGCCCCGACTCGCCCGTCCTCGCTCTATCGCTCACTCTCTCTTACTCTCTCTCTCTCTCTGATGCTCTCGGTCGTCTGGTCGGTCGCAGGATCCTGCTGGCCGAGAACGAGGGCCTCACGCGGCTCGACCTCGAGCGCAAGTGCGTCCGCCCCCCGTCGGTCGCGCTAGCCCGCGTCCGTCCGCTAATACCTCTCTCTCTATCTTGTGCGTGTGCGCGCTCTGTCCGCCCCCGCAGCGTCGGGGCCGAGGACCGGTGGAAGTGCCCCGTGTGCGAGTTCAGCAACGCGCTCGACCGGCCCACGTGCGTCCTGTGCGGCACCAAGCGCAACGACGCGGGCCGTCGCGGTGCGTCTCCCCCTCCCATTCTTCCGTTCCGTTCCGCTGTATTTATAAGGCAGCGCCGGTGCTAACGCTCGCGCCTGCCTCCTGCGACAGACTCGCAGGTCGTTGACCTCGAGGGGATGCGGCTCAAGCGGTCCATGCACCGCCTGAGCAGCGCGTCGCTGCCCGCGGCCGCGCTCGCTGCCCACGCCAGCAGCAGCAGCAACAACAACAGCAGCAACAACCTGCGCCTGAGCTTGCTCAACCCGCGCCAGCGCTACGCCCGGTGCGTCTCTCGGTCGTTCCTCCTGCTCCATCACGTCCCCACCCGAGCTAACCGCCAGGCGCTCGCTCGCTCCCGTCCGACAGCAAGCGACACGAGTGGGTGCGCCACGTCGGGCCCGACGGCACCGCGCAGTGGACGCGACACATCGCGCCGACCAGCAGCGCTCCGTTCTCGGCGGTGGCCGTCGCTGGCGGCGCGTTCGACGGCCGCGCGTCCATCGGCTTCGTCATCACGTCGGCGCCTCTGCTGCGGCGCCACCAGCGCTCGTCTGCGTCGTCCGCGTCGTCCGCGCTCACGCTCGCCGACGCCGACGACGTGACCGTGACGCTGCCGCTGCCGGCGTCCTCGTCGCCGTCGCTGTCGTCGTCGCTGCCCATGCTCGGCAGCCGCCTGACCTTCGCCGAGGTGTCCCGCGCGGACGCGGCCGCCGCGACGCTCGCCGGCTATCGGCTGCCACCCGAGGAGCTCGAGCTGATCGCGCACGTGGCGCAGCTGCCCTTCCCGCGCAAGTACGCCTGGTTCCTCGAGCGCATGGCGCGGCTGCTCAAGTCGTGGGAGGACGGGCGCATCAAGCTTCGCGTGCACCGCGCCAACGTGCTGGTCGAGTCCATGGAGCAGCTGCTGGGCATCCAGCGCGAGCACCTGCACTTCCCGCTGCGCATCGAGTTCGTGGGCGAGGTCGGCATCGACGCTGGCGGCCTGCAGCGCGAGTGGTTCTCGCTGCTCTTTTCGCAGCTGCTGGACGACTCGCTCGGGCTCTTCATGGACTGCGGCGCGCACCACGCGGTGGCCATCAACCCCAACTCGGCCGAGTGCACGGCCGACCACCTGCTCTACTTCCGCGGCATAGGCCGGCTCGTCGGCCGCGCGCTGCTGGAGGGACAGACCATGCCCGCGCGGCTGTGCCTGCCGATCCTCAAGCACTTCCTGGGCGTCCCGATCACCTTCTCCGACCTGCAGTACGTCGACCCGGAGGTCTACCGCAGCCTCACGTGGCTGCGCGACCTCGAGGAGGACGAGGAGGACGAGGAGGACCAGGTCGCGGCGCTTGAGCTCACCTTCAGCGTGACGGAGATGCAGGACGACGGCCGCGCGCGCACGATCGACCTGGTGCCGGGCGGCCGCGACAAGCTCGTGACGCGCGCCAACAAGCTCGAGTTCCTGCACCTCAAGCTGCGCTACCTGGTGCTCGACCGGTACGCCGAGCAGCTGCAGGCGCTCTCGCTCGGGCTCTTCGAGGTCGTGCCGCAGGAGTCGCTCATGGTGTTCGACTACCAGGAGCTCGAGCTCGTGCTGTGCGGCCTGCCCGAGATCGACCTGGCCGACTGGCGCCGGCACACGGTCGTGCAGCCCGCGAGCTTCGGCGACTCGCCCGTGGTCAAGTGGTTCTGGGAGGTGCTCGGCGCCTTCGAGGAGGACGAGCGCGCACGCATGCTGCAGTTCTGCACCGGCTCGGCCCGCGTCCCCGTGCAGGGCTTCCGCGCGCTCACGAGCTACGACGGACGCATCTGCCCGTTCGCACTGCGCCCGCTGCCGCACCAGACCCGCGGCTTCCCGCGTGTGCACACGTGCTTCAACCGGGTCGAGCTGCCGCAGTACGAGACGCGCGCTGAGCTCGAGGACGCCATGCGCACGCTGTTGGCGATGGAGTGGACCGAGTTCAGCGAGGAGTAGCGGCGAGGCGAACCATAACTTATTGACCACTGCAGGGCCGTTGCGCTTCTCTCGTCGACGCTCTCGAGACATCAGCACACCCGACGCACACACACACACAGGGCCCTCAAGCCCATGCAGCTAGTACTCACGTAGTATGCATCGCTATTGGTATGTACATCGCTCGTGGACACTTGCATCCCGCAAGTCTGCAGTCCATGCGACCACGAACTACTATACAATTCTAGCCGCTCTTCATCTGCAGCATCTCGAACCACTGGCGCAGCGAGTCGGCCAGGATCTCGGGCAGCAGCGCCGACGCCGGCAGTAGCACGTAGTACGGGAACGGGTAGTTCTCGAGGTAGGGCGTCATCTCGACCTTGCCGCCCACGAACGACACGCTCTTGGTCTCGAGGATCGACGTGGCGTTGGCGCCGCCCTCGGCCTCCTTGCCCGCCGCCTGGTCCACGATGAGCAGCACGATGAGCTGCTGCCGCTCCAGGGCGGTTTCGATCAGCTTGCGGATGCGGACGCGGCCGTCCGAGTCGAAGCGGCCGTCCGAGATCAAGAATACGATCTGCGTGAACTCGACCGTGCTGCTCGCGGCGCTCGACGACAGCTTCGCGGTCTCCAGCACCTGCAGCAGCGCGTCCAGCGTCTGCACCATGTGCGTCTTCTTCTGCTGGAAGCCGAACTGCGCGATCACGCGCCCGCCGGCGTCGTCCGTGAACGGCGTGTCGAACGCGTGCAGCAGCTCCAGGCGCTCGCCGAACTTGGCGACTGCCAGCTCGCCCACCTCCAGCTGCGTCATCCCGCGGCAGAGCGTGGCCATGGCTTCGAGGGCCAGGCGGCCCGCGTGGTTGTCGGCCATGGACTCCGAGTCGTCGATCGCGATCATTATCTGGTACTGCCGCTTCGACGGACGCGTGCGCCGCATCCAAATCTTGTCCTTGCGGAACTGGCTGGCGATGTACGGGATCACCTTGCGCATGTTGATCCGCTTGCCTGTGCGGAAGTCGCCCTCCAGCTTGGCGCGCAGCATGGGTTCCAGCACCAGCCGCAGCTGTTCGCACAGTCGCTGGGACGCCGCCGCCGTCAGGGCAGTGTACTTGCTCCACAGCTCAGCCCCGCCTTGCGCAGCGTCGCCATTCTGCGACCAGTCGGAGATAAACGCGTCCAGCTCGTCGCGTAGCCCTGCCACCTCTTCTGGAGACAACAAGTGAGCGCCGCGAGAGCTACCGTCCTCCTGGTCCATCTCCTCCTCCTCCTCCTTCATCTGCGGCTTGCTCGTCAGATCCAGCTCTCGGATGCGGGACGGAAGAGCCTCGTCGGCCTCGTCGTCGTCGCCAAAGTCCTTCCGATCGTCCGACTCGTCCATCGCCTCGTCCTTCTTGTCTTCGGACGCATCCGTCGCAGGGTCAAGAACGTCCACATGAGGCTGGCTCGCTTTTTGGTCACGCTTGACGCCGTCCTCGTGCTCCGCATCAGCCGTCTCCTTGTTCTGCTCGCCCTCCGGCAGTGCCTTCTCCTCCTCGTCAACCTCCATGGCAGCCGCACCAACTGCATCTTCCTCGTCCTCACGCTTGTCCTCCTCTTCAGTCTTCTCCTCGTCCGCGTTGGTCTGGTTCATGATCTGGTTCTCATCTGCCGGTGCCAGCGCGTGTTCGACGTCTTCCATGTCCTCGTCCTCATCATCGACGTATTCGGCCGCGGCCATTTCAGCAGCCGCCTCTTCCCCTGACTTGTACTCCGAGGGCTTCTCCTCCTCCTCAGCAGACTTCTCGACCATCTCGACACGCTTGCGCCAGTGCTCCTGGGCGTTGACAGGATTCCGATACGGGTTCGGCTCATTCCGGTCGCGGCGCTTTTCCTGCGGTCGTGGCTGTTTGTCCTCTCCATCGGCAGGGGCAACTTCCGACTGGCGCCGCCAGTCCTGGCTCTGGTCTGCATTATCGCGGCTTTGCTTCTGGGCACGACGGGTACTGCTCTCGTCTTGATCACGGGAGCTCTCGTCGTGCGCTTCAGCGTCTTCCATCGCATCGTCCTCCTTCTCGTTCGCTTCCTCTGCCTCCAACTCATCCTTTCCATCCTTCGACTGGGTGCCTGCGACCGCACTTGACGGCGCACTTTGCTCGTCGTTCGCGTCCTCCTCTTGCGCTTGGTCAGCACTCTCCTCGGGGTCTTCTTCCGCAGCTTCCGGCTCGTCTTCCAAGCCGCCTCCACCCATCGGAACTGCACTGTCGAGCTGATCCTCCTCCTCCTCCTCTTTGTCGTCCATCTCGTCGTCCTGCTCGTGCTCGCCCTTGCCTTCGTCGTCGACGTCTGGATTATCCTGGTCGTCCGCCTGATCGTCCATCCCATCATCTGACCCAGCGTCTTTGTCATCACCATCGTCCTTTCCATCGTCGCCATCGAGCTGCATGTCCTCAGGAAGCTCGCCGTTTTCGTCGTCAGCCTGCTCCTCTTCCTGGCCATCTTCGCGATTCATTGGGTCAATGTCATGGTTCTCTTCATACTTGTCCTCGAAGTCGTCGTTCACGTCCTCCTTCTTCTCATCGTCGTCACCGTCGTCACCTCCGTCTTCGTCGTCGGCATCGCCACCCGCGTCGTCCTTCGCTGGTTCCGGCTGAGTCGCAGGTGCCTTGTCGGCCTCGTCCTTCTTGTCATCCTTCTTGTCCTCATCGTCATCGCCGTCCTTGCCACGAATCTCATCCTCGATCGGCTCGCTTCCCTCGACCTTGGACTCCTCTTCAAACTTTTCCTTCTCCTTGTCAATCTTGTCGTCGTCGTCGTCCGAGTCCTCGCCCCACATCTTCTCGTCGACCACGTTCTCGTCGTCTTGGTTAAACTCACCCATCTCTCTGTCGAGCTCCTCTTCGTCGTCGTCGTTCTTGTCATCGTCGTCCTTCTCGTCATCCGGAACGTCCTGCATAGTGCCGTCAAAGTCGTTCTGCATCTCCAGTCCGGTGTCGTCTGGCTTCTCGTCGCTCTTGTCCTGTTCTTGCTGCTCCTCACCCTGTAGTCCTAGAAGCTGCTCCTCGTCTTCAATTTCATGACTGACGTCCTTCTTCCCCTCACCTTCGCCCATGCCGGTGCCCTCCACATCATCGGTAAACTGCATCTTACCGTCGCCGCCGCCCTCGCCGTCTTCCTTCTTCTTGTCGTCAGACCGGCAGAACCCATGCTGGAAGAGATTGCGGAATATGCGAATGAGCACAAAGTCCAGTTTCATCACGCTCTTGTGGGCCACCAGGTAGTCCACTAGCAGCTGACGACTGATACCGCGAACCTCCTGCAGACTCGCCTCAAAGTGCTCCAGCATCGCCAACGAGTCAGCAAATGCGTGGCGCCAGTGCTCACTGCCAGTCTCAACCAGCTGCGAGTACTGACGCGCCACCACGTTCAGAGTCGAGGAAAGATGCGACGCCACC
Organism: Phytopythium oedochilum; assembly: GCA_023338025.1. Classification (NCBI taxonomy): domain Eukaryota; phylum Oomycota; class Peronosporomycetes; order Pythiales; family Pythiaceae; genus Phytopythium; species Phytopythium oedochilum. The sequence continues at coordinate 49,415 of JAADXX010000021.1, read as the reverse complement.
TGGTTCAGCCTTGCCTGCTTGATAGCAGAATTCAATCCGCTTAACTGCTCGCGAAGCGGTCGCTGATGCTGACGAGTTGGCTCATCTCCGTCTTCCGTCTTCATCGACACATCTGGATCGTCGCGCTGAGCCGCCTTTGTCAGGTCCTGGATTGACACAAGCACCGATTCCACCAGCTTGTCGTAGCTTTGGACGAACTCCTCAACTGTGGCGCTCGCGGAGGAATCATCACCAGTTGCCCTCGTCTCCTTCGAGGCTTCATGCTCGTACTGACGCAACAAAGACGCATCCACGTCCACAATCTCTGCGCACGTCGCCAGAACAGTGTCAAAGCACAAGTTCGAGTGCCCGACGGTGGCGAAATCTGCAGCGATCGAGTTTAGTAGGGCGTACACCTTCGCAAATCGCCCCGAGTTGGCAGCAAGCGAGTCAGGACCCGCTAGCGGCGTAAGGGTCGACAGCTCAGCTGGCATCTCGGCCACGACAATGGGAGAAATCCCATAAATGCGCTTAGACTTCTGCGCGAACGCCAGCAGCGACGCATCACCAGCGGTACCAGCGTCGTTCGAGTCACCAATCGGCTGGGCGCTGCGGGCTGGGATGCCGGGTGCGCCAAGTGAACGGCGCAGACCCACTGAGTTCGCGGCCAACGATGCCGTAATGCCTTGGTAGCTCTCGAAGACGTCACGCACTTGCTTCTGGATCCGCGAACGGGTCACTGAGGTGTTTTCGTCACTGCCACTCGACTCGAGCACACTCCACACAACTGCCTCAAGCTCGCGAAGCGGGCTGCGCAGAGCAGTCACAGCAGCCACCTGGTGGGATTGCCAATCACGAACGTGCTTCAGAACGCTGCCCTCCTTGTCGGAGTAGCTCCTGCTGAATGCCTTCAGGCGTTCTAACGTGTTCAGAGACTCGACAAGCTGCTCGTGGTGCAACGACGCCGCGTGCAGCACTTGGCGCTGCTGCAGCATCATGAAGAGCATGTTCTCGGCGTACCCGCTCATTCGGTCCACTTCGCTCATCGACAAGTCATGCGAAAAGTTGGTGACAGCGCTGAACCGCAAAGCGTCGAGCTGACCAAGGAACCGATAGTAGTAGCCGTCGGCACGTTCCCAAAGCCACAACAGCGAGTCCTTCGGACGCTCCTGATCCATCTCGACAGTGTGCTTCTTCGACTTGCTCTTGGGCGACTTGCGTGTCTTCTTCAATGCGCCACGCTCCGCCCCAGGAAGGAGAGATTGAAGCTCATCCAGCTGGATACAGTTTTCGACGTCGGGGACGTCGAGCTCAAAGAGTCGCTCCATCTGCTGCAGGTGTGCCGGAAGATGCATGCGATGGTACGTCATGCCTTGGTCCTTCATCTCGCTCAGCAGGTCAATCAACGCCTTCTTCTTGGCGCCCTTCGGCAGGTTATCCGCCTTTTGAAGCATATCCATTCGGTAAAAGATCGATTCGCACAGATCCTCGCAAACCTGGCGAGGCTCCTGACGCAGCTCCACTTGCTTGGCCGACAAAATATGCGCACGCGCGAACTTCGAAATGCGTTTAGCGAGTGTCGGCACCTGCGACAGAAACTGCGAACGGTTCACCAGTGTGTCATCGGCAACTGCGACCTTCTCACTAGTGAGCGAGGCAGACACACGACGATTGAGCACAATCGGCTGGTCGTTTTGAGGAACTTCAACTTCAGCGGGCTTCTGCTTCACGACTTTTTTGGCACTTGCTTCGCCTTCGGGTTGTTCGCTTTCAGCGTCCTTCGTGTCGTCTTTCTTGGGCTCATACACCGCCGTGACTCCATCATTGGCACCGGCCAGCTCGTTGCGAGTGGCGTGAATGCCGGCGTAGCCACCTTCCTTGCTGATGCTGCTATCTGTGGACGAGTCGATGACGGTCTGCATCGACGCGCTCAGTACAGTATCGTAATCGCGCACGAACTTCATCAGTTTGCGATGCGACTTCTCGGTTGACTCGGCCAGTGAGTAATACGTCTGCTCGTCCCACCGCGCGATCTTGACAAACTCGAGCAGCTTCCGCTGAATCGGAGCCTTCAGCCCTCCCCACTGCCGCCCTAGAAACCCAAGATGTTGCGCATAGTACCGGTACAGGTGGAACAGCATGTTCGCCAGCACGTAGCGAGACTGCGAACAACTCGTGGCGTCACGTGGCGCGTTCCAGAACTCCATGAAGAACTGCGCGCAGAACGAGTACAATACCAGCAGGCGTGTCTCGTACTGTCCCAGCGCGCATGTGCGGAGGTATTCGTCAAGCGTTCCGAACAGCTGCTTGAGCCACGCTTCCCGCTTCTCGGTACCACTGCTTGTGCCCACGCTAAAAAGCCATCCCGAGAAGTCATTCAGCTGAAGCCACTGCAGATCCACAGGCAGAGCATTGCTGTCCACTTGCAGCAACTGATGACGGCCGCCAACCAACGAGTCACTCACGCCGACGTCGTGCTCAAACTCGCCGGTCAACAGAGCGTACAAGTTCAGCCACGACTTTTGCGCCGACGCCTGGTGCTGCCGCTCTTTGACGTGAAGCAGGTGCGGCCATGAGTACAGTTCAAGCTTGCGCCACCGCGTCACGAGCGCCGACAGAGCTCCCAACTCGGTCGCGATCGAGTAGTTTCGTGCTGCGTAAGCCTCCCACTCTTGCGCCTTCCGCAGCAGTAGCTCCACGCCCGTCAACGTCCGCGCCAGCGGCGAACTAATCTCAAAATTTCGAATGCGGTCGCAAATAAGCACCAATTGCTGGAGAATCGCGTGGTCCGGCCAGAGTGTCAAAAGCGACTGGAGTTTCACCATCAATCGCTGAAGCGGCTCGTTCACAAGAACGACCTCTTTCACAAACGGGTCGCGGTGAAAGTCAATGTTGCTGACGTAGTCGCTGCTGAGCGACTGAATCGAGGGCGGGACGGTCGAGTTGGCGTTCTTGTAGCCAATGCGAGACTGCACCACGGACGCTGCAAAAATGCCCGACGACACGATCGCACTCTCGATGTCAGGGTTTGCGAGCCCGTTGATCGTCTGATGCATTGCGCTTGCAAGAGAAAACGCCTTGGCAAATGCGCGCACAATCTCCGTCCTGGTGACTTGGACCTTCGAGTTAGCGCCTGCAGCAAAGAGCTTTACATGCGCTAGACACAACTGCTGCATCATCTTGTCAGAGACCATGATGTCTCCACTGCTGACCGACGACGCGACGCCATCCGGGCCCGATCCACCCGCAACTTGATCTCCTGTCAAGAACGCACTGAAGTCGCTCTTGTGGTAGTCAGGGAACTGCTGCCGGAATTCCTCTTCCTCCAGCTGCTCTTCGGTCTCAAACTCGACGTTGCGCACCTTGTACTTGAACATCTCCTCCTCTTCCTTGCGCCGCTGCTCTTCCTTTTCTTTTTGCTCCTGCCACTTGCTCAAGAACAAGTCGAACAGCGCCTTGGCGCACACGAACGCGTTCTCCATTGAGGATGAGGCGCGAACGGTTATCGCCGCGGACGACTCGCTCAGTTCAGCGCAGAACATCAGCTCAAGACGAGCCAAAGCCACGTTTAGCAGCGCAACCTCGCCTCTGCGACGATAACGCGACCCGCCAAACACGATGGACGATGCGTTCGAGCCGATCGTACTCAGCATGAGCTGGATCTCGCGCCACATGGCTGCAGGTCCTTGCACCGCGAGCTCTTTGAGAGGAACTGGGGCTGACGGAAACTGCACGAGCGAGAGTGCCAAATCGCGCTTGTGGGACTCCTTCACGGACCGGTTCTGCAAGTTTCGGTTGAGAGACCACGTGATCATTGCGATGCCCTCCTTCACCGCGTAGATTGTAGCCACAACAGGCTCGATCACGTCGCGAAATGAGTTTTCGTACTTGACCGTCAGCTGCGCCACAAAATTGTCCGACGCCTGCTGGAACAAATTCAGCTCGCGCAACAAGTCACGAATCTTCGAGGCGCTGTTTGCACTCGAGCGGCTAACGCTCATCAGCGCTAGCATCTTTCGGTTCGGCATGACTGTGCTTTGGAACCGGCGCAGGTCACGGAACAGCTCTCCATACGCCGACATCGGGACTGGCTGAACTTGCTTGGTCACCTTCAGGTCGTGCTCGTCCGCACTTCCTGGCAAATGGTACCGCTGGACTGCATTCGCTGACACTTTCGCGATGTCTTGCGAAATGGTCGACAGCTCGAGAGCTCGTTCGGAGCGCCAGTCGGGAGATCGCGATGGAAGAGGATCCACCCTTTCGACGGCAACGTCGACAGCGTCTTCCATCGTCAGCACGGCCAGCCGATTGTAAAGAATCTCTTTCTTGACAAGAGGCTTCGTAACTGGGTCGACTGGAGATTGCGGAGCCACGAGCGCAAACCGCCACAGCCCTAAAAGCAATAGCGCCTCACCATACGTGTCCGAAGCGCTGCCGTCGGAGCCATTTGGCACGTCATCCCCGGCTAAAATCGCCAAAAGTGGTGCGACAAACTCGTCAACAGAGTTCGAAAGCAGGGAGTCACTCGACTTCTTCAGCAACCTAAGGATTTGCTTCTTCGACTGCTTGTCAAGCTTTGCACTATCCACGATCTGCAAGAGCGCTGCCTCAGCATGATGCCACACGTCAAGCTCAAAAGTAGTCGCGAATGGCACAACCGTCGCGACGAAGAGCTCCTTCAAATACACTTCCGTCGCAGCATGGACGTTCTTGGCATCTACACCAACCTTTTCGGCAAAATGCTGTTTGAGCTTCTCCAAGCGGATGGAGCGAATCTGAGTCTCCACCGTCGCGCACATCGAGTCTTCGAGGTCGACTTCTGCGATGCACTTCATGATGACAGCGCTCTCCACAGCATGAAACAAGCGAGGATAACCAGTGGCAATGTACGCGTGCTCTTCTTCCACTTTGGACGGAGACTTGCGGCGCTGGTTCGAAGACTTGCGCAACTTGCGCTGCGTATCGAAAATCTCCATTCCGATCATGTCGATGTGGTTGAAGCTGTTGTTCCTCAAGAATCGATGGAAGCCGAAAAGCACAGTGTTCAGGTGCGTCTTGGCCAGGTCAAGGAATCGCTTCAGCTCATCACCGACATCCGCACCGATAGGGCCTTCCCCACCCAGGAAGTTATGTCCGCACCACACCAAGTCTTGGTATGCAAAGTAGGTAGACGGATCACGAAGACCGACGCGGAGGTAACCAGCCACGAGGGCCTCAAGCGACGACAGAACACGCACGATCTCCTGAACGAATGCCATCGCAGGCAGAACATTCTTGCGTAGATCATACATGTTGACCAGTCGAAGCAGCAGCCCGATAGCGGTGACCTCTTGCCGGGCAAGTGCGTGCTCCACCAGCGGGCTCAGCTGGAAGTTCACGAGCTGCTCCACAAGATCCGCGTTCTCCTTCATGTCAAACAGCAAGATCGGCGCGTCCTTGCCAATCCGGCTATCTTCCTCGCTTAGGAACTCGACAAAGCTCTGCCCGTTGTCCTCGATCTCACTCAAGTACAACGTTTGCTTCGAGATGACGGACGTCACCTTCTCCTGCTGCTCTTTAAGCTTGCTGAGAAGAACACTCGGAAGCTTGTAAAGCTCCTCGGCAATCATTCGAGGGGTTTTCTCTCCTGCCGGTGACGACTTGGACCTCAACTGTTCTTGCGTCAAGTACGAGAATGCGCACAGAGCCTGCAGCACCTCCTTTCTTGCGTCTTCGCTTACGAAGAAAAGAGACGAGATGTCCACCTTTCCGCTCTTCATCGCCGCTTCCATTGTCGCAACGCCGCCAAATAGCAGCGCAAGCACATCGACATGTCCGCCGTCGCCGTTGTTGCTAAAACTCGACGGCGAACCGCTAAGAAACACGCGGCTCACTTGCATGAACGTCTGCGACAGTCTCTCGAGCAACGCGTGCGCCTGCCACAAATCCGCACTTCGAGGCAGCAAAGCATGGCCGCCGTTTTTCCACAACACGCTCTTGCCCAGTGTTCCACCAATCGCCCCAGTCACGCTCTCAGTGACACGTTCCATCATATCAGCAACTGAATGCCACTCGTTCGTCCACGGCATCGCATCAAGCGAGATCTTCTTTAGTTCGGCATCAAGTCGGAGCAAAGACTTGCGAACCCACTGCCAATGGATCAAGAACCGCATCCAGTCGAGCGATGCGCCACGCAGCTGCAACGAAAACTCGAACCGGTCACGAAGCAGTGTCTTCACGTCACTCACCAGCGGGTCGGTGACTGGCACATCAACAGAGCGCAAGAACGAGCGCAAGAACTCGTCGCACGCTTCCAGAAACGGATGAATGAGGACAACGAGGTCGCTCTCCACTTCCGTTCGGTCGAAGTGGTACTTGTGAATAGCATATGATTGCTGCAGCACCGAGAAGCTTGACAAGTCCTGCCCGCCCGACTTCTTCTCCCGTCGTTTCCGCGAACCTACGAGGTTGTCGATGTGATGATACTCTTCCAGCTCAATAAACCGCAGCCACTCAATGCCATCCAGCAGCTCAAGCCGGTTCTGACAATCAACGATCGACGACCACACCGTGTCGAGCTCGAGTTTCTTGTTCGGGTCGTGCGCTGCCTCTGCTTCAATTTCCGCTTGCAGGCGAGAAAACTCAGCAAAGTTCGCAGCGAGGTACAGCGGAACTGCGGCAGCTCGATCTGCAGACAGCAGAGCAGCCAAGGCTTTCGTATTCTGACGCATGCGAGCGGAAATGGTTGCGTACATGTCGCTCTTCACGATCGATCCAAGGAACCGAAGCAGTAGCATCGACATACTCTGCATTTGGTCGTGGGCTTTGAGACGTCCCGCCAACTTCTCGACCGCATACAGGAGTCGCGCTTCATTTATGAGTTCATGACCAGCACCGTCACACACCGCAACAGCTTGCAGCACTCGGCGTAACGCGAACGGCGCTAGAGTCGCAGCAACACTGCAGTCATCGCTGAGGTTGGTCGTGAAGTTAACTGACAGCAAGTGCGACCGGGCTTCCTTGAGCACCTTCGCGAAGCTTGTCGTCTCGGGCTCGTCGGCTCGCAAAGACAGCAGGTTGAGCCACTCCTTCAGCGACAACGACGAAGAGCTACCCACAGCATCCTCGGACAACGCGTCAAGTAGCAGGTCCGTGCCGTCCACTTCTTGAGAAGGAGTCACGAACAGGGCCCCAACCAGGTACTCCACATACGCAAAATCACGTGCTAGCTCGACTGCCTCCGGGTTTTGGCATAGTTCAAAAACTGATGCGCGTGCTGACAGCATGCGCTGCTTGAACGGACTCTCGCTCGTGTAAGTCAGCGCTGCTTCAAACGTGCGCAGAGCTTCGTCGTGCAATCCGAGCTGCACCAGCAATTGTTCGCCGTAAATACGCTGGAATGCGTCGCCAATTGCCTGCAACGGCAAGACACCGCGCGCCATTTCTGCAGCAGCCAGAAGTGACCAGTTCTCGAGATGCCGACGGTTCACACGGCCAGCAGTGGAAGTGGGCATTCTACCAGCCAGCTTTTTGACAACGCTGCTATGAACCGTCTGGAATGCTTGACCAAGGGCTCGACCAGGGATCCCGGCGGCAAATGATATGCGAACTGCGTCCATCTTCCGGTCCTCCTCGCTGATCAGTGAGATCTCAATGCATCGGTTCCGCATAGCACGCGAGACTTCTCCGAACTGCGAGTCCATCGCCAGAAAGATACGGAAGTTTGAGTGCGGCTTCACAACACGAAGCTGGCCGTTGATGACGCCGCATTCGTTGATCAACAGCTCGCCGCCAGTCTCCATAAGCGAGTTGAGGCGGTCAAGCACAGACGAACTGCAGAAGTTGACGTTGTCCAGCAGGATCCACTCGCCCTTCTCCATCGCGTGAATGAGCGTGCCGTCAACCCACTCAAACCGACTCGCGATCGAATGCGACTTGCTTAGTCTCACGACTGCATCAATCTCTTGCTCAAAGGCGTCCAATTCAAGACCTTGTGACTCTGTCGAAACGCGCTTGATCGTTCGCAACACGTTCTTCATAAGGTCAACTGCGACTCCATCCACTTCATTCTTTGAAGCCTTGGTTGCGCCACCCTCGCTTGCGTAGTTCTCTCGCTTCACCAGCGACCACCACGTCGTGCTTAGCTGCTTGGCTGTCTTGACTACCTTTTCAGACGCCTTTGTATCCGTCAATGACTGAGCGCCTTGCAGTACCAGTTGACGCACAGCATCCTCGTAAACAGGCTGTATCTTGGTCTTGATCTCGCGTAGCTTTCGCCCCAGATCCACTTGCTCAAAACAGCCAAGGAGCTCCGTTGCATCCGTGCCAGCGCTCATTCCGAGCTCGTGCAAAGTGTTTCCAGTCAGCGCGGCCAAAAGACGGACAGACGATGTCTTTCCCGAGGCCGGTGGGCCCACCAACAGCGCAGGCCAACCCATGTTCACGCAGTGCGCGAGTGACTCCATGGGGTCCAGCAGAAAGTCAAACACAGGCGGTGCCACTCGATTCACCTGCAGTGACGTCTGGCGCTGAAGAAAGGCGTTGCCCACCTGAACTTGGTCCGATGACATCCCAAGCGACACGTGCTTCAGATCAGCAGGCGGGACGCCAAAGAACTCCTCAAATCGCCGAGAGATCATCATGCGATCACGCGATGACCGCATCCGCTTGACGTAAATAAAGTTGACGTAGTAACTGAGCAAGTGTAGCTGCTGCGCCGCACTTGACGCTGTTGAATGCTCCTGCTGTCTCAGCAACTCGCAAAAGCGGAAGACATCGCGAAGATTGAACTCCCACGGGCTACCCATGCGGCCGTACCGACACGCAACCATCGTGTCATGGTGCACAGCGCTGTTGAACGCAACCATTCGCTCCAGCAAGCTTCCGCGCAGACGTGGGCCACTGGAAACCAGCTCAACAGCATGAAGAGTCGGGTAGACTGACGATGCGATGTGAATCAAGTCCTGCTCGTGCAGTGTCTCGACAAACACACGCGTGAAGCGGTTGAGAAACGATTTAGGCAAGCCCTTTCGCCCGCCGCCTTGACGCAGCGGATTCTGCGCTGCAAATACACGGAAAGTGCGCGGACACTCAAACTCGCGGTCAAGCTCAGGGATGTACACCGTACCACGGTGGTCAAGGCACGAGTTCAGACCCTCGAGAACCGACTGAGATGCCAGGTTCAGTTCGTCGAGCAGCACCCAGTCGCCGGCCTTCAGAGCACGCAAGAAGACGCCATCGCACCACTCAAACATGCCACTTGTGGTCTCGCTGTGGTCACCGGAAGCAGCCGGTAGATCCGATCCGAACAAATCCGAAATGTCGGTCTGCTCCGACAGGTTGATGCGGACAAGCCGATGTCCGGATGCCGCAGCCAACGCACTAATCAGACTGGTCTTGCCGACGCCAGGGGAGCCTTCCAGAATGATTGGACGATTTACCTGCATTGCGCGAAGGACGCGATACAAGTTTGACATCGTGGTCGGGGCCTTGAGCGAGAACGAGGATTTATTCTGGACTGGAGCTGGACCTTGTGGAATCTCAAACGCACCAATGCCAAACAGACCCGGGTGGCTAGCTGCATTCAGGTCGTGGATGCTGTCACTTAAGTGGGATTGGCTCGTCGGTGCCAACGATTCCATCACCGCAACCCTGGATCCAGTAGCATCGTCTGGAACAAGCTGCAACAAGGCTTTGTACGCGTCATCTCGAGCCCTTAGCGCCACTTGCAGCGCTTTGTCGGAGCCGAGCCCGAGACCATCAAGGACTGACAATGCGGCACCCTGAACGAACGCTGTCCAAGGTTCAACTGATCGCTCCGTCGATCCTTTCTGCGATACGGACGTGATAAAGTTGATCCAACTCAAGATGTCACGAAGTGTCACAATCCCGCATCCACCGACACCGCCATTCGCTTCGTTGAAGGTCTTCACAAAGTTCAAAATCGGGTCGCACAGGAACGCAAGCTCCCGCGATGGACTTTCAATCATGGCGTCACGTCGAGCTGTGGGCTTGACGAGGCGATCCTGGATAATGGTGGCGATATCCTCCAAGTCGGAAATCGCAGGCACCCAAATCTCGGTAAAACGGTTTCGTAAGGCAGGAGACAGCTCACGCTTGCCAAAATCACCGCCGGGATTCATCGTCGCCATCACTCGCCACTTGGGGTGCGCAACAATCTCCTCAACGTGGTCGCCTCCCTTCTCGGCGAGCAGCAATGTTCGCGTCGGCTCAAGCACACTGTTGAGTCGCTCCAGGACCGCATCCTCTGCAAGATTGACCTCGTCAATCAGGATCAAATCGCCCTTCTTCATCGACTCGACCAGCGGACCATCGCTCCACTCAAAAATCGATTGAAGACGGCGCTTCAAGTCGTCAATCTTCTCACGGAGATCCTTGAGCTGTTCGCCAGGTTCGTAGTTCTGCTGCTCACGGCCGTGTTTCGACACCTCGTACTTCTTGAGCAGCTCTTCGAGACGTGAGCCATCATCCATCTCATCGTCCGACGATGCCTTCACATACTCGACAAGCGCTTCGCGCAGTTCCCGCTCTATCTTCTCCTTTCCTCTCACCGGACGCAAGCAACCTAGAAAGTCAGACGTTTCCGTGTGCTGGTGACAGTTGATTATGTGCAGCGGCTGGTTGAACAGGAGCGAGTAGAGCTGGCACACCGTCGTCTTGCCGCAACCGGTCTCTCCAACAAGCAGGACGGGCTCTTCATTCTGCAGACAGCGACCAACTAGTGCGAAGAGTCGACGAAGGGACTTGGTCACGCTGATCTTCTCCAGACCAGCAGCATTGCCTTCAATCTTCACTTTACCCGCGCCTTCTGCCTCCCCAATAGCAGTCTCGATGAGCTGCTGAACACGCTCGAACTGCTCGTTGGTACCCCACGCGGTCTCTACTTCCATCTCGCCGTCCTCGTTGATGACATTTGACTGACGAGCCTTGCCAGTGTAGTACATCGCGTCCAGGTCAATAACAACGTTGCACTTCTGTTCGATAACCTGCTTCACCAGCGCCTTCTCGTCTTCCTTTCGCAGTCGCTCCGCCAGCAAACAGTATCCCTCCTCTGCCAGTCCCTGCTTCGTCATAGGTCGACGCTCAGCCCAACGAAGGAGGTCACGAGTGGTGATGAAACCCGCTTTTCCCGCAAAAATCGACGACTGCTGACGAACGAGCTGCAGTTGGCGCATGATGTCGATGAGGATCGAGCAGTACGACGGCGGCAACGAGCTTCGTTCCTGAAGGATCGTCTGCAATTCCTTCGTTCCCACTTCGTCGACCTGAATCTCCAGAAACCGGTTCCGGAACGCACGAGATAGAACCTTACGGCCGCCATACAAACCCGGAGGGTTCTGTGTCGCGAACAGCATAAACTTCGGGTGCGGCTTCACCGTTTCTTGGGTCTCCGGCAGGAAGAGCTCCCGGTTGTCGTCTAGCAATCGGTTAAGCGCCTCAAGAACCTCGGACGGTGCCAAGTTCAGCTCGTCAAGGATGATCCACCAGCCATTCCGGACAGCTTCCACCAGAACTCCCTCTTTGAATGACAGTTTGCCATCCGAGTTAGAGACGTAACTGCCGAGGTACTCTTGAATGTCGGTGTGCTCGTGGTTGTTAATCCGGACGCATTTCTGCCCAATTCGCGCCGCCATGTACGAAATCAGCGACGTCTTGCCTGCAGACGTTGGGCCCTGGAGCAGCACCGGATAGCGTCCGATTAACGCGGCTCTAGCAACGTGCCGGAGGTTTTCTTCGACAGACTTTGTCAGCACGAACTTTCGGCGAGAGGTGACTGGGTCGGGGAGCGCGTCGTCGCGGGGGTCCATAAACTCGCCCTTGCTCACCCAGTACGAGCTTACCAGAATAAACTCGTCCGCGCCACGACTCCTTCCCGGACGGGGCGGCGCTCGAGCAAGCTCCTTCGCCTTCATCGACTTTGCGAACGTGTTCTTGATCAAGCGTTCCATGTACTGCCTTGAGTCGATCTCGAGCTGTGTGCAAAAGCTGGAAGCAAATCCTTCATACAGCGCTCGGGGCAAGCCATAGCCACGCTGGATGAGGATTCGGGTAATGAGCAACGCTCTCGTTAGCGTTCGGAGAGAGTAGCGAGGCTTGTGACGAGCCCCATCGCTCAGTCGCTCCTCAGCCAGCTTGCGCGACTCCAGGTAGAACTTGACGGTTTCAGCAACAGGAGCGCCGCCAATCTCCTTAAACTGGTGTTGCACGACCATCTGAAGGTCCGTCGGAGACACACACTCGTCCACGTAGATCTCAGTGAATCGGTTGCGAAGCGAAGGCGGCAAGTCCTTCTTGCCAACATCTGTCGAGGGGTTCATCGCTCCAAAGATGCGGAAGTTCGGGTGTGGACGGATAATCTCGACGTCACCGCGCTCCGTCAGTGAGAAGGCGCTGGTCTCGTGCTCAAGCAGCGTACTGATTCGCTCTAGTGTGTCGGACGACGCCAGGTTGATCTCATCCAGAAGGACCCAGTGACCTTCGCGCAGTGCCTTCACAAGTACGCCCTCGACAAATGAGAACGCAAAATGCGACTCCGCCTGCTCTTTTTGTCGCTCGAAACGGTCCAGCTCGCCCTCAAACACATCCCATCGCTTGCCAAGAACGCTGGATGTAACACCACCGACTGCTGACTTTGACGCCGTCTCATCTCCATTGCTGGTTTCACGACGTTCGCCTCCTCGGAACTTCGATGCCGCCATCTGGACGGCCTTGCGCATACCCTTGACCATTTTCTTCCACTCCTTCCGCTCGAAGGCCATCCGAACCAAGTTCAAGAAGGCTGCGTTGCTCTTTTGGGCGAAGGAGACTGCGAAGAGATCGACGAACCCCATGTACAGCGGACGAGCGAGCAAGTGGATCTCCACGGGCTTGAACCCTCCAACGAGATCCGAGCTGTCGCTTTGAATGTTCAGGTTCTGCACAACGAGCTGCTGTCCCATTGATCTCGCGAGGTGTTGGATAATCGTCGTCTTACCGCAACCGGTTTCGCCAATCAGGAGTGCAGGTTCACATGTATGAACAATCGCTGCAAGACGCTCTAGCAAGCGGAGCACATGACCGGTCATGACAACGGACGAGTTTGCACCGTAGTCGTCAACCTGTGCGTGGCTTGGCAATGTCGGAAGGTGCACGCGACCAAACTCCACTTCGTGCGCGCTGAACGAGACATGAGGCTTGTACTGCTCCAAGCAGTAGCGGATTTTCTCTTCTTCGACCTCCCAAATCGATCCAACGACGGTAGCCGCACGAAGCCGCGTCGTCGGATCACGAATGCCGGCGCAAAACACGTCAATCGCCTCCATCAGCACGCGGAGGCGCTCGTCTTCTGTGATGTAGCCTTGTCTGGTGTCCTGAGTGTGGCCCTGGCCAGAGTAGCAGAAAGAATAGATCCGCTTGCCCCACTTCAGCAGATCGCGGAGGCAGAAGTCGCGCCCATAGTTGCGCCGTGCCTCCTTCCACACGTGCATTGTCGACGCAGTAATGAGCGAGGCCGAGTCTACGGACACCTCCTTCCCGCAAACGACGCTGTAGGTGATCATAATCTTCTGTACGACCTGCGGCGGGATCTTGTCAAAGCGCGTCTGGATCACCTGCTGAACCTCTGAGTCATCCATAGACTGCATGTCAATCGACGTCCAAATCGATTCCTGGAATCCTTTCGGCATGCTGTGTCTGTGGCTTGTGGTCCCGAAGATCTGGAAGTTCGAGTGCGCAACCAATCGTTCTCCCCTTCCAGGCAGCACCATCTCGCGGGTCTCGAGAAGTGGCATGAGAGCCGCAAGAACCTCAAACGGAGCTCGGTCAATATCTTCGATCACCACCCAGCGGCCTGACAAAATCGCTGTCGTAAGTGCGCCAGGCTGCCACGTAAACTCTCCTGGAACCTCAGTGCACACGTAGGATCCCAGCAACGTCTTGCTGTCGATCTGGTCATCGAGATGCAGCTCGACAAGATCAGCGTTCCCGGAAAGGCGCGCGAGCTCACGGATAACTGCCGTTTTGCCGGATCCACCTGAGCCCGAGACGAGAACCGGGCGCTTAAGACCCAGCGCAATCGCAATCGCCTGGAGGTTTCGCTTGGTTGATGCGGTCGGAACCAGCATGTCGCGGTCCGAGGCCGGGTCGTCGTTGACGGTGTCCATTGAGAGTCGACTGCGCTTGCTTGATGGTACAATTACGCCGAAAATGTTCTTGAGCGATGAGTGGAACGGCACCGCAGTTGAGTACTCGACCAGCTCTGTCGTAGCGCTGTCACCTGTGAATACAGCCATCTCGATGCGCTGTTCCTGCATGCTGACATCGTATAGATGCTGCTCCATCTCGAGTTGGCGCGCTGCAGACGAGCTGGACTCGACGACAGCGTCGCGCTCGCTCACGCCTAGGTGCTCCAGAAACTCACGGTGCTGTGCAGCCCCCAGTCGAAGGACGATGGCTGTAGCTCGCGCTGCGTGCCATCGCGTGCGTGGATCCTCCAGGAAGCAAAGAGGGAAGAAGGCGGACCAGTTCCACTGCTCGGCCAGGTCGTGCGGGTACAGCCGGAGGATCCTGTGCGCCGTGGTCGCGATGCGCTGCACGCGCGCCAGCACCTCGGGGCGGCGCATGTTGTGCGGCTTCTCAACGCTCACGTACTCAAAGAAGCACGGAGCCGACGCGAAGTACTGCTGCGCGACCGAGAAGAGCGACGGCAGCACGGTCAGCAGCGCGACCAGCGCCGCCGCAACCACCTCGTGGCGCTTCAACTGGTCCGTGCACTCGGTGTAGCGTCCGTCGCGCTCGTCTCGCTCGTACAGCTCCGTTGCCGGGTCCATGAGGCGCGCCGTCAGCTCCAGCATGAACGGCCGCAGGTGCTTGACCAGGTCACCCGCCAGGTCTTCGTGCGCGAGGCAGGCCGCCAGCGCCTGCAGCTGCGCACGCACCGCGTCGTCCGCTCCGTCATCTTGGGCGATGCTGCTGCTGCTGCTGCTGCTGCTGCTGCTGCTGGTCTTTCCCGCGTCGTCCTGGTGCAACCAGGACGCTCCAGAGAACGCTCGGACCACCGCCGGGTGCGCCGCGACGCGCGCGTTCGTCGCGAATAGGCCGCGCACGCCCTCGCGCAGCCGCGTGGCGCTCACGACCGCGTCCGCCGGCGCCGCCATGTCCATCTCTTTATCCGTTGTCCTTTCTCGGAGCGAATATAAGACCGACCACCAAGCGTCACACGCGTTGTTTCCGTGACCATCACTCTCGAGTTTTTGCGTGATGGCCAACCAACGGACCTGACGCTTTGGCGGGGCCAACCGTTTCACCCTGTTTTGCGTTTCAGTATGGAGTACCGTGCGCTACGCAGTGCGAGCACTGTTTCGTATTTTGCGGTACTCTGCCTTTCAACACGTTCGTGGCTGCATTTGATTTCCGTGGCGAGGAGCGCATTGCACTCGCTTCGAGGACCAGCGGCCGTCTCTCGCGGCTCCACCGGCGTCTCCGCGCGCAGACGACTCTTCCAGACGGGCCAGGATGATCTCGGCGCTGGCGTGGGTGCCCAAGGGCGCGTCTCGGCGCATGCCGGAGAAGCTCAAGCTGACGGAGGCCGAGATGCGGCTCATGCAGGAGCTGGCGGCCGAGGAGGAGGAGGAGGAGAAGGCGGCGATGGAAGAGGCCATGGCCGAGGGCAGTGACAACGATGGCGATGATGACGATGCAGCCAACGCGCCTAGCGATGCCAAGAATGCTGACGGGCTGCCGGCGTCGTTCAAGATGGACGAGTACGACGACGAGGACGACGACGCCGCCATCACCAACTACATTGGCCAGAGCGGCATTGGCGAAGGCGAGGAGGAGGAGGAGGATGAAGAGGAGGAAGAGGAGGAGGAAGAAGAGCAGGTCGACGCTGAGGGAAACGTCGAGATGGCTGAAGAGGACGACAACGAGGACGACGACGACGACGACGATGACGACGATCTGGACAAGGAGGATATTGAGATCCGCCCGACGGATGCCGTCATCCTGGTTGCCAACACGGAAGAAGAGTTCAGCAACCTTGAGGTGCAGGTCTACGACGAGGAGAACGGCGCGCTGTACGTGCACCACGAGATCAACCTGCCGGCGTTCCCGCTATCGCTGGCTTGGATGGACTGCGCGCCTACGCCGCTCGAGGCCGGCAAGGGCCCAGTGGACGGCAGCTTCGTGGCCGTCGGTACCTTCAAGCCGGGGATCGAGATCTGGAACCTTGACGTGCTGGACGTGCTGGAGCCGTCGGCCGTGCTTGGTGGCGAGGTGAGCGAGGAGCTCCGCGACGTGGCCATGCCCGAAATCGCCAAGCAAAAGCGGCGAAAGAACAAGGACAAGCGTGTGGCGCTCAAGGCCGGCAGCCACCAAGACGCCGTGATGTCGCTCGACTGGAACAGCAGCCACCGCAATATGCTGGCCAGTGGCTCGGCCGACTCGACCGTCAAGGTTTGGGACATCACGACCCAAGCCTGCCTGTACACGATGGGTCATCACACGAGCAAGGTACAGTGCGTGCGCTGGAACCCGGCGGAGACGACAGTGCTGGCGAGCGCCGCGTTCGACCGCACAGTCGTGGTCCTCGATGGTCGCCAGCCCGACGCGTTCTCCAAGTTCTCGCTGTCGGCCGACGTCGAGAGCCTTGCGTGGAGCCCGCACACGCCCAGCACGATCGTCGCGTCCACGGAGGACGGTGCGGTCGTGGCCTACGACGTCCGCATGAACGGTTCGGCGCCTCTGTTCCGCTTCGATGCGCACGCCGGAGCTGTATCGGCCATCTCGTTCTCGGCGCAGATCCCTGGTCTGTTCGCGACCGCGGGCGTTGACAAGACGGTCAAGATCTGGGACCTGCAGGATAACAAGCCCGTGTGCATCACTTCCAAGGAGATGAACGTGGTACGTTTCACGGCTGCACGGCTGTGGAGTGTGTGCGCGTCGATCGGTCTAACAGCGCTGTTGTGTGTCGGTGTCGGTGCAGGGCGAGCTGTTTGCCATGTCATTCTACCAAGACTCGCCGTTCACGCTGGGCGTCGGCGGCTCCAAGGGCGTCCTCGCGCTCTGGGACACGTCCGAGAACCAGGGCGTGGAGCGCCGCTTCGGCTCGCGCGCGCCGGCCGGCAGCACCAGCAGCGGCGACATCTCGGCCTCGTTCCGCTCGCCGACGCAGCTCGGCGAGGAGCTGGCGCTGCAGGAGGAGCTCGAGCGCCAGAAGCAGCAGCAGCAGCAGACGGGTGTCAAGGGCAAGAAGAAGGCGGGCAAGAGCAAGAAGCACAAGTAATTAAGCAACACCGTCGGAGCGCTAGCATCCTGCCCTTGCTGTCTGTGACTAATAGATTCGATTTCCGCTCCACGTCGCTCGGTTTTGTGAACGAACGAGGCCAAGCGCCTCAGTCGATCGGAGGAGAGTGCGGGACCGATCTCGACAGCTGCAGCATGGTGTGGTGACGCTGCGGATGGACCGCATTGCTGCGGAGTGGTGGGAGGACGGACGGCTGACACCGACTCACGGGTGAACGGAGCGTGAACTGCAAAGGGACAAGCCTATTCGGTGTTTGGCTCGCATCGCTACCGAAAGGGACGGACGTCTGGTAAACTCGAGTGTTGGCGTGACAGTGAACTTGCAAATTGGACGTGCCCGTTACGGGCCGCGTCCTTTCAGCATCAAGTTTGAGGGTATGCAGTCCAATCCTCCGATACGAGGGTGTGATGCGGCGGGTATCGAATGCTCTCGGTCGCTCAGGTCGAGGACGAGAGGCACGGAATTTACAACAGTGAAAGCCTCGACCGCCGTTCAAGACTGGCGCGCAGCTTGCTACAAGTTGTAGCAGCTAGAACGGCATGGACTGTACGGGATATTCCTTCACCAGCGACGGTGTGTGCCAGCTCTACGTACACCACTGAATCTTCGTTAGCTCCGAGTGACGAGCTCATATTAGCGCCAGTAGTTCGACCGACGGACGCTCGTGCTCTTCCTCCCAACATCTCGCCGCAACACGCTTCTTCCGACAACTCGCGCGAGTCCGTCCGTCCGTCCGCCACCGAGCATTTACCATCACTCCCGACCGCACGTTGAAGTTTCTGCCTGCAGCACTTGATCTGTCCGTCCGCATCCGATGTGCCAGGTTCCTCCAAATCTCCTCTGAATCGCGCGATTCAATCCCGAATCGTGTCGACGCGTATCCGCTCACGGGGCAAAAGATCGTTGTCACTACGCCAAGTGCTCCAGAGTCCGCCGCGCGTCCGACTGCCTCGCGCTCTCTCTCTCTCCTTCCCCCGAGCCGCTGCGTCCCCCCGCGCCGCGCCTCCGTCTCCTTCTCCTTTTCCTTCTCCTCCCCCTCCCCTCCTCCCCCCGCAACGACCCAGATGGCGTCCGGCGTGGCGACCGTCAAGGCCGTGCTCTCGGGCGACACGCTGGTACTCGTGGGTGGCGCGCCCGCCGGCGGCCCGCCGCCCGAGCTGGTGCTGACGCTAGCGTCGCTGCAGGCGCCGCGGCTGTCGCGCTCGGCCGAGGGCGCCAGCGAGCCGTTCGCGTTCGCCAGCCGCGAGTTCCTGCGCGAGCTGTGCATCGGCAAGCAGGTGCGCTTCAAGGTCGAGTACCGCGTGCCGGCCATCAGCCGCGACTTCGGCTCGGTCTGGCTGCCGGCCAACGCACGCGGCGTCGAGGAGAACGCGTGCGTCGTGGTCGCGCGCATGGGCTTCGCCAAGGTCAAGAACCCGGCCGACTACGGCAGCGGCGGCGGCGGCGGCGCCTGCGCCGACATTGACAAGATGCTCGCGGTCGAGGCCGTCGCCATCAGCGAGAAGCGCGGCATGTACGCCGACGCGGACGAGCGCGCCAACGCGACCATCAAGTTCGCCGGCAGCGAGGACGGGCCCGAGCTGCTGGGCCAGTTCAAGGGCAAGCTCGTGCCCGCCGTCATCGAGAACGTGCGCGACGGCGCCGCCCTGCGCGCGCTGCTGCTGCCGACCATGCAGATGGTCAACTTTGGGCTCGCGGGCGTGCAGTGTCCGCGCGTGAACCCGCCCGTAGGCGCCGCCGCAGCCGTGCAGGAGCAGCAGCAGCAGCAGCAGCAGACAGTCACGACGACCAGCGCGGACGGCACGACGACGACGACCACGACGGTGACGACCACGACGTCGACGTCGACGTCGGCGGCCGCGCCCGCCGTGGCCGGGCCCGCGCCGTTCGCGCGCGAGGCCAAGCACTTCACCGAGATGCGGCTGCTGAACCGCGACGTGCAGCTCAAGCTCGAGGGCGTCGACAAGTACGGCAACCTGTACGGCAGCGTCGTGCACAAGTCGGGTCACAACATCAGCGTCGAGCTGCTCAAGCAGGGCCTGGCGCGCATGGTCGACTGGAGCGCGGCGTTCGCCAGCAGCGCCGAGCGCGCCGCCATGCGCGCGGCCGAGAAGGAGGCCAAGCTCGCCAAGCTGCGCGTGTGGCACGGCTACGAGCCGCCAAAGCTCTCGGTCGCGGGCGACGCGCACCTGCGCGCCGTCGTGGTCGAGATCATCAGCGGCGACTGCCTCGTCGTGTACACGGAGGCGGCCAAGGAGGAGAAGCGGCTGTACCTGAGCTCGCTGCGCGCGCCGCGGCTGGGCAACGCGCGCCGCAACGAGCCCAACGCGCCGTTCGCGCTCGAGGCCAAGGAGTTCCTGCGCAACCGCGCGATCGCCAAGAGCGTGCGCGTCGAGATCGAGTACGAGAAGCCGAGCCCGGCGGGCGCCGGCGGCGCGGACGGCGTCATGACGTTCGCCAGCGTGTTCCTGGACCCGTCGGCCAACGCGCTCAAGAAGAACCCGAACGCCAAGGGCGCCAACCTGGCCGTGGACATCGTGGCCGCCGGGCTGGCCGAGGCCGTGCGCCACCGGCCGGACGAGCCCAAGTCCGAGTACTACGACGACCTCGTGACGGCCGAGACCAAGGCGCAGACGCAGAAGAAGGGCATGTACTCCGGCAAGGCGCCGCCGCCGGTCGAGCGCCGCGTCACGGACCTGTGCTTCGACGCGACCAAGGCCAAGCAGTACCTGCCCTTCCTCACGCGCGAGAAGAACGCGCGCGCCGTCGTCGAGCACGTGTACTCTGGCTCGCGCCTCAAGCTCTTCATCCCCAAGGAGAACTGCGTGCTCAACTTCGTGGTCGCGGGCATCAAGTGCCCGCAGCCGGCGCGCTACGGCGCCATGGGCGTCGTCACGGCTCCCGCCGAGCCGCTCGGCGAGGAGGCCAAGCTCTTCACCAAGCGCGCCGTCATGCAGCGCGACGTGACGGTCGAGATCGAGGACATGGACCGCGGCGGCAACGCCTTCGGCGCGCTCTACGTCGGGGCCGCCAAGGACGAGAAGAGCCTTCTCGGAGCGCAGATCGTGCGCGAGGGCCTCGCGTGGGTGGATGCCTTCTCGGCCGAGCGCACGGCCACGGGGCCGCAGCTGAGCCGCGCGCAGGACGCCGCGCAGGCCGCCAAGAAGAACTACTGGAAGCTGAACGACCCCGCCGCCGCGGCGGCGGCTTCGCAGGCCAAGGCGGCGGCCGTGGCGCTGCCGGCCGAGACGACGCTGCCCACCGTCAAGCTGTCGGAGATCGTGGACGGCACGCACTTCTTCATCCAGAACGCGGCCGACCGCACCTGCGAGGCGCTGGAGGAGCAGATGGCCGAGTTCACGCGCACCCACGGCACGAGCGGCAAGGCGTTCGAGGTGCGCCGCAACGCCGTGTGCGCCGCGCTGTTCGACGACGGCCGCGGCCCGCTCTGGAACCGCGTGCGCATCGAGCAGGTGCTGAGCGGCGGCGCGCAGGTGCGCGTGCGCTTCATGGACTACGGCAACGAGGCGACGCTGCCGCCCAGCAAGCTGCGGCCGCTCGACGCGTCCGTGCTGCAGTACCCGCCGCAGGCCAAGGAGTGCGTGTTCGCCTTCATCAAGCCGCTGGCTGCCACGCAGGAGTTCGGCGCCGACGCTGCCACCATGCTGGGCGACGTCGCCTGGGGCAAGCAGCTCATGGCGCGCGTCTACGGCTCGGATGACCAGCGCCGTCTGCTGGTGTCTCTGCACCTGCCGATCAGCAACGAGAGTGTCGCGGGTAAGATCGTCGAGGCGGGCCTGCTGCGCACGGACCGCAAGGCCGTCGCGGCCGCGCTCAAGTCGGGCAGCGACCAGAAGAAGCAGGCGGTCGACGCGCTCATCAACGCGCAGGACGTCGCCAAGCGCCGGCGTCTGTGCCTGTGGCAGTACGGCGACATTGAGTCGGACGACGAGCAGTAGGCCGTACCCGTCCGTGCAGTACCCGTCCGTGCAGTAGGCCGGCCCGTCCGTAGTGACGCTCGACGTGCCCCTTAGGGAGGAAGACCAGCGGTTAGAAATAAACGTAGTGACCGACGCGCACAGTCTCGCTCGCGATTTGCCATCCACCACCTCAATACAGTGAGCGAGTGACACTGGGTCACTCGAGCGCCGGCATGTCGTCGAAGGCCTCTTCGAGCGCCTTCTGCTTTTCCTGTTCCCCCAGCTGCTTGTTCTTGGCTTCGAGCCGCTTGAAGATGCGGTCCTTGTACAGCTTCTTCTCGTCCTCCTTGTACCGCGCCGCGCACTGTTGCAGCAGAACCTGCGTGTTCGTTCACAACCCCGTTTGTTAGATACGACTTTGAAGAGAGTCGCGGCTTGAAACAAACACCACGACGCGACTCACATTGCTACGCTTGAGGTCGGCGGCGGCGTGAGCGACTTTGGGGTCTGACAGCTCGACGCCCATGAGCTCGGCGGCCTTCTGCAGGCTCTTCTCGGCCTCGCGAGCGTACTCGAAGCCCTTGTCCAGGATCCAGAACTCGCCGCGCTTCTCCTTTTCCAGCTCGCCCTTGAGCTTCTCAGTGTACACGAGCGCGCGCCGGAAGTGGCCCTTTGACGACGCCTTGTCCAGCAGGATGGCCTGGTTCGTCGGCATCGCCGCCGCTTGTTAGTCTCGACGGGTGTCTGTGCCAGCAATGACCAGTATGTCCCACCTGGTCGCAATCCCAGAGTGCGTCCTCAATCTTGGCGAGCTTGATCTTGCACATTGCGCGATTGAGATACAGAACAAGCTGGAAGTTCACACGTCACAAGTTAGTGGGCGAACCCGGCGGTGACGGAAGCCGAGCTGCCCAACATCCGCACCTTGACCGCGTTGACCTTGTCCTTGTCTGGCTGCGACACGAGCTGTTCCCATTCGTCCTTGGCGAAGAAGATGTGCACGAACCCCTGTCTCGCGGAGCGTTTATCACCCGCGTCATTAACTCGCACTTTCATGTCGTTACTTCCGCAGCGTTCACGCACCGAGTCGTAGCACTTTTGCGCACTCTCGTAGTCCTTCTTTGTGACGAACGCATTGCCCTTCTCCTTCTCTTCGATCGCGCTCGCCACCCGTTCATCTGTCGGAAGCGATGACAGACCATGTAAGCAAGCAGCCAAGCTTCCACTGGCCCGGCGCGCCAAGCAACGGACCGATCGTGGGCGGTGGATTCTCCTCGAGCATCTTCTGCTCTTCCTCGTGCTGCTTGCGCCGCGACTCGGCCAGCTCCGCCTGCGTCGGGAATCTCGGCAAAGGGTCCTGCGTTTGGCAAGCCATAGCGTCAGCCTTGCGATCCGTGTTGCGCTTGGGAGTGAATGGCGGGACGAGCCTTGAAGCGAAGCAGCTCGATCTCAAAGTCGAGCGTCTCGTCGGGCTCCACCTTTGGCGCGAAGCCCTTGGAGCCGTACGCGTACTCTGGGGCGATGATGAAGCGCGCGACTTCGCCTCGAGCCATGGTGGCCACGCCAATGTCCCAGCCCTTGATCACCTTCTCTGCGTCTCGCGCGACGCTACGTCAGCGCTACGAACCCTTCACGATGTCAGTACGTGTAGTTGACGTACCGCGGCCGAGCTGGAACTCGAACGGGTCGTCGGTGCCACCGACAAGCTTGCCGTCCACCTTGTCGCGCCTGCCAGTCGCAGATATCCTCACTGTGAGCCGCCACCGCAGCTGTTGTATGGACCGTCCGCAGCAACTCACGAGGTGTCAAAGATGGACCCGTCCAGCAGCCGGCCAACGTATTGCACTGAGTGACAGACCGCGTGAGCGCGCCACTCTCCCGACTGCCGAGACTGATGAGCGACTGAGCAACGCACCGAACGTGGGGCAGCCCTCCTCGACGTGGCGGCTCTCATAGTCGCCCTCGTGCAGGACCTGGCCGTCCGTTCGCACCCTTTGTCAGCCCCCACCGTCTCCGTCTCCGTCCCCCCGTTACGTCCGCACGCACGCACCTTCTTGAGCACGCCGCCGTCGGCCTTGGGCGAGATGTCCACGAACCCCTGGTCGCGGCAGAAGACGCTCTGCTCCGGGTCGAAGAACGCGCGCGTCCGCCTGGACAGCACAGCGCGTTCAGTCAATCGCTCGCCCCCCCCAGGACGCATCGGGACCCACGCACCGCGCGCAGTGCATGCAGATCCGCTGCGGGTTCGTCGCCAGTCCGAGCCCGAAGCCGCCGCACTCTCGGCAGCGCGGGAACCCGCCCGCGTCGCCGCCCGCATCGCCGCCCTCGCTCGCCATGGTCCCGCCCCCGCTCGAGCGTGTGTCGTCCTTTCTCGAAGCTTGGCGTGGGTTGAATCTAGGTGGCGTGGCCCACCTCTAATTAGAGGTGGTCCACACGGAGCCGTACTTTGGCGGGTGAGACCCAAATTAACTAACATTTGGTCATGTATACATTCTGTTTGGGTCGTAAACTACTCGCATATCGTGACCCAATTGACCAAAGAGAAAAAATAAAAATGCCTAATTTCATTTAGATTGGGTCACATGTAAACTGCCCAAACAAAAGTGCAAAAATTTTATTTGGGAGTGTGCGAATTGTTGACATGCGTTTGACAAAAAAAACTTCGGTTGTGAGCTTGACCAGCTTCTTCGACGCGGGAGGACGCTCCACCGCGATCTCCAAGTCCAAAAGGGAGCTCTTGCCACATATGCTCGCTGTGTGCGGCTTCACGTAGCGCAGCAAGTTCGTCTTACAATACTCGCGCTCCATCACGAGCAGTGACAACGCGTACTTGAGCGCGTCTGCCGTGTCTGCGGCGCTCCACGGGTTGACGCGGATTGATATGCCCTTCCATCGAGATGTATGCGTTGCTCTGATGCAGCGAGTCGGCGCGCCAGCGATTCTCGTCGCCCGAGGACGAGCTCTCGTCGTCGCCCTCGCCCCGACGCTCCGCATCCTAAGAGTACGAGTCGACGACTCGTACTCGTCACCCTCGCTGCGGCGGCGCTGGCCTCGTCACGAATCGGCCACCGCGTCCTCCCGTGCGGCGTACGCGTCGATCGCGCTGTCGCCCGCCTCATCATCCTCGTTGCTCTATCAGCCGCTGCGTGCCATCACCTTGCGCGTCGGCCGCGACCAGGAACGCGTCCACGGTTGTCTCCTGCGCGTCGCGCATCGCTTGCGCGGCGCTCAATAGCCACGCCTCCTACGGGAACGGTACGCCGTCGCTGCGCTATCGTTTCGGTGTTGCGGCCTGCCGTCTTTAGCGCGCGCCGCCATCTGCCATCCATGTCCGCGACCGTTGAGCAATCTCCATGGCTTGTGCGCTAGGTTCACACGCGCACCTAACGAATTTTACGCGAACTTACGCGCGCTTTTTTCCGTAGAAAAAAAACGACGCAACGACAACAAACCATAGGTATCACGATTGAACATTTATTAGTACAGGTATATGTATTGAAGCTAAACAAACTGATTTAATGCATAACGTATGTTTTATATTTGTAATAAAACAGTTTTCGTCGGAAAGAAAAACCCCGCGCGCCGACATTACACTTGCCTTGGCCGCCAGTATAGAAAAGGCAGCATCCACCGCCGCTCCCCCCGCCTTCTCTTCCCATGGAGCGCATCCTGAACGCGGCGGGCGGCGGCGCGAGCGACTCGACGCCGTCCAAGAAGCGGCGCGCGGCCTCGGGCGGCAAGCAGGCGGCCCCCGCGGCGCGCGACCGCGTGCTGCTGCCGGCGCTGGCCGTGGCGGCCGCGGCCGGCGAGAACCCGCTGCTGGTGGCGCTGGGCGGCACCCCGCGGTCGCGCGCGGCGTCGGCGCCCCCGGTCTTCCGCGAGGCCGCCGCGCCGCTAGCGCTGGGCCAGACGGCGGACGCCGAGGAGGGCGCGAAGGAGGAGGACGAGGAGGAGCAGGACGAGGAGGACGAGGACGAGGACGAGGACGAGGAGGAGAAGGCGCCGGCGCCGGTGGAAGCAACGGCGAGCGCCGCGCCGCCCTCCAGCGGCAAGCGCAAGCGCGAGGACGCGGCCGACGAGCGGCAAGCGGACGCGCAGACCGAGTACGTGGTGGCGTACGCGCGCGAGCACGTGCACAGCCAGGAGCCGGGCGAAGAGGGCTTCTCGATCGACCCGTCGGACCGCGCGGTCGAGCACCGCGCGAACAAACTGGTGCGGCGCGAGATCCTCATCGCGTCGCCCGCGGCCAACGACGAGGACGAGTGGGAGGCCGGCAGCGCGGTCGAGACCTCCATGGAGGACGCGGACGGCGCCGCATCGGTCGGCGAGCCCGAGCACTTCGACCTGCAGCCCGTGGACATCATTCTGCACGTCTTCTCGTTCCTCGTGTCCGCCGACGACCTGCCCAACATGGCGCAGGTCTCGAAGAAGTGGCGCGAGCTCACGAGCCGCCGCGCGCTCTGCCGCGCGCTGCCCAGCACGCTGCCCGACGGCTCGGTCAACTGGCTCAACTTCCAGAACCTCGGCGTCAAGAACAAGGGCACCGAGGGCACGTGCTTCAAGTGCTGCCAGCGCTCCACCGGCAAGGTGCTGGCTATGAAGAAGGCGCGCGTGTTCCCCAAGGGCGAGGGCGTGCCCTACTACATGCTGCGCGAGCTGGCCGTGCTCAAGGGCATCAGGCACGCCCACATCGCGTCGCTAGAGATGATCAGTCTGGCCAAGGACGAGCTGCACGTCTTCTTCCCATACGTCGACAAGACTCTGCACGAGATTGTCAACCCCACGGGCGACCCCAACGGCGGCCGCATCCTCCCCGAGCGCATTGTACGATCCGTGCGCACACACAGTGTACTTCGTGCTCGCCTACTCACTTCATCTCTTCCCACTGTTCATGAACAGATCCGACGCCTGTTGCACCAGCTCCTGGACGCAATCGCGTATTGCCACCGCCGCGGCGTGCTGCACCGCAACCTCAAACCGAAGCACTTGCTGATCAAGACGTCGGACCCGACCGATCTAGGTACGTCGGGCTATGCCAATGGATATTCTGGCACGGGATATCTTCTAACTCTTGTGTTTGACGACACCAGACGACGCGGTCTTGCAGATCTCGGACTTTGCGCTGGTGCGCGCGACGGGCATCCCGCGACGCACGTACACCATGGAGGTGGTGACGCTGTGGTACCGGCCGCCGGAGATTCTTATGGGTGTGCGCGGGTACTCGTCAGCGGTGGACATTTGGTCGGTTGGGTGCATCTTCGCCGAGATGGCGCAGGGCAAGCCGCTGTTCACAGGCATTTCGGAGATCGACCAGCTCTTCCAGATCTTCAGCAAGCTGTCGACGCCGACGTCCGAGTCGTGGCCGGGCTTTACGTCGCTGCCGAACTACCACTTCGAATTTCCGCACTGGAAACGCCGACCGTTGAATCGCCTTTTCCCGGGGATCTCGGAGCTCGGCATCGACTTGCTGACCAAGCTTCTCGTCTACAACCCGGACCAGCGCATCACGGCCGAGGATGCGCTGCGCCATCCGTACTTTTCGGGCCAGAACCCAGAGTACCGGCCTCTGACGCCCAAGATCCCGATGGACCAGATGAGCTACGCCATGAGCCGCGCCCGCATCGGATCGACGCCGGAGCACGTGACCCTCTTCCACGCGTACCTGCGCCAGACGGAGCGCGACTCGTGGAAGGAGATCAAGTACCTTAGGTGCGCGATGCTGGTCTGTCTGTGTGCGTATCATTTCTAAGCGCTCACTCGACGCGTTCGGTGTGTATCGCAGCCGCCAGAAGACGCTGCGTCCCGCCCACCGGTCGATGCTCGTAGACTGGCTCATCGAAGGTGCGCACCGTCACCTTGCTTGCGTGTTGTATGTAGCCCGCGTCACTCACGATCCTGTTCCTCTTCGCAGTCGTGGACGTGTTCGAAATGTGTCTGCGCACGGCGTTCCTTGCGGTGAACTACACGGACCGGTTCCTGGACATCGTGATGGTGAAGAAAACGCGCTTCCAGCTGCTCGGAGCCACGTGCTTACACGTCGCGTCCAAGTGCGAGGACGTGTCGTACATTGGCGTGGAGGACCTGGCCATGTGCGCCGACAACGTCTACACTTCGGCAGAGGTGCTCAAGATGGAGGAGAAGTTGCTCAACACGCTCAACTTCACGCTCTCCGTGCCCACTGGTACGTGTTGGCAGTTTTCCGGGACGGTTTGGGTCTCTCAAGGACTGACACGTGCGCGTTTGGTTCGGTCGGACAGCCCTCGACTTCCTGAACATCTACGAGCGCATGATCCCGCCCATCCAGAAGAAGACGTCGATGTTGGCGCACTACCTGCTGGAGCTCGCCCTGCAGGAGTACCAGTTCCTCAAGTACTACCCGTCGATGGTCGCCGCGTGCTGCCTGTCGATGGCCATGTACACGATGGACGGCTTCCCAATGGTACGCTCCGTCTGTGTCGGATGATCGCAAAATGGCGCATCCGGTCTGATGCGCTTGTGTTGCGCCGCAGACGAAGGAGCTCGCGGACGCGTGCCAGTACCGCTGGTCCGACCTGAAGGACTGCATGGGCGAGCTGCAGACGCTGTACTCGACGTCGCCGTCCAACACGCTGGCCGTGATCAAGAAGCGCTACTCGAAGGCGGAGCGGTGCCAGGTGGCTGCGGTGCTGCCGCCCACATCGTTCAGCATGGCCTTCTAGCTGTTGTCTATATATTTAGAGCGGGCAGTCGGTCTCCGAGTCGACCGGAAGGGCTCGCGCAGACCCATCCAGGACAGTCCGTATCAATCCATGCCCGTCCGCACCGGAGCGCTCGGCAGAAGGGGGGAAATGCGTTCCTTGTGATGTAATAAACCGCAATGACACCAACAACACGGGGCGCTCCATTGTACTCGGGCGCGGGCGCTATACATGACGGACACACGGTGGGGGAGGGGAGGTCACAGCTCCCAGACGCCGTCGTCGCTGCCGAAGGACTCGGCCGTCGGCGGCCGCGAGGGCGACGCGGACGAGGCCCGCGCCGGGTTGGCGCCGGCATAAATACTGGTCCGCTTGGCGAGGGCCGGGTCGCTGCTGCTGCTGCTGCTGCTGCTGCTGCTGCTGCTGCTGCTGCGGCCGGGCGCGGACGACGGCCGGCGCGTGACGTGCAGGCCGGTGACGGGCACGCCCGCCTGCACGCGCGGCGCCTGCAGCCTGGGCGTCTGCGTCTGCGTCTGCGTCGCCGTCGGCGCGGACATGGCCGGCAGGGATGCGGCCGACTTGAGCGACGGCTCGGCCGCGCCGCCTGCCGAGGAGGCCGAGGAGGTCGAGAGTAGGCGCAGCCGCGGGTCCCGCTGGCGGCCCGGCTGGTGGCGCGGCGGCCGGTCGTGCGACAGCGTGCGGTCGCGGCGCGCGGCCCCCGCGGTCGTCGCCGTCGGCGGCGGCGGCGCCAGGAAGGAGGCGGCCGCGTTGCGGTGCATCTTGCGCAGCGCGTTGTAGAGCGGCCGCTGGTCGGCCTTGATCTCCCTGCGCGGCGACGAGCAAGCGGCAGCAGAGAGGTGAGCGCTACAGACGGACGGACGCGGGCGGCGGGGGACGAGCGCGGACGTACAGCTCGGGTCGGCGGCCCGCGGGCCCGTCGGCGCGCTCCTGGAAGCACACGCACTGGGACATGAGCTTGCGGCAGTGCTCGCACTTGCCGTCCCACTGCAGCGTGCGGTCCGTCATGCTGGCGCGCGGGCGGGCGGGCGGGCGAGTCGTGGAGTGGGGCGGAGAGGAGCGGAGTGGGCGATAGAGGCGGAGGGAGGCGCCGCGCGACTCAAGTCGAGTCAGATAGCTCGACTAATACCTGCGACACCTCATAACGTCGCATAACGCGTGAGATCGTTGAAGGAGGGAGTATGCGGAGCGACCTGCCAAACGCGATAGGTGGACCGCACGCACAACTGGCGCGCGGAGAGCGACCGGCGCGGTTGCGGCGTCGCGCGGAGCTCCATCTCCGTCTCCGGGCTCCGTCTCCGGGCTCCAGGCGACTCCGGCGACGACCAACGCGGCAGTCGCGCGCCGCTTGGGTCGCCACCCACTGACCAGCGCTCCACGACGGGCCGCGCCTCGTCTGAGCGCGCGCGTGACGCGGCTGCGTCGCCGGCGGAGCAGCAGCCACGGCGACTCTTGTGACGCGGCGCGGTCTCACGGCGGAACGCGAGAGACGCAAGGGAACGAGCGCGCGCTGCGAGGCGGCTATCCAGAACGGGGCGCGTGTTCCGGGAGGTGCCGTGGAGATGCCTACTGCGCGCGTCCGGCGCCTACGCGAGCGCCTACGCGGTCGCCTTACCGACGGGCTTGACGGGCTGCGCGATGTAGATGACGGTCGGGTCGTTCGGGTCCACGAACGCCTTGTTCTGGCTGTGCACGAAGCTCATGTCGATGGTTTCTGCGCCGGCACGAGCATGTAAGTGGGTGGCCGGCGAGCAGCGCGCGAGCGCTACGTAGAGGAGCAGGGCGTACCCTTCTTCTTGCGCTTGTCGAGCAGCTGCAGGAACACCGGCAGCACGACACCCGTGCCGCCGTTGACGAAGATGACCTTCCACGACAGCTTGCTCTCCGCCTCGCCCTGCGGTCCATCCATCAAACGCCACGCGGTGTCAGTGACGCAGTCGTCGAGCAAAGGAGCAAGGCCCGGGACGACGCGACGCACGGGCGAGACGAGGCCCGAGATGCTGCAGGCGCCGAAGATGGGCTGGTTGAACTTCTCGTCGCTCATATGCGCCAGCGGCACCTCCTGCGCCATGCGCATGCCGTCGTTAGACTGAGCGCTGGACACGGCCAGCGCGCGTCGGACGTACAAAGGCGTCGAACTCGCGGCCGTGCTGCGTCGACGGCTTGTCGGCCACGAAGATGACCCGCTGCGTGGTACAGTAAATGCGGCCCTTGCTCTTGAACGTCCCGCACCTGGCCGGCGCGTCAGTCCTGAGCGCAGCAGGACACCCGCAGGGTGAGTGCAACGTACGCCGGGTCCTTGACCTGAAAGGAGATCTTGGCGCGCTCGAGGATGAACAGCTCGTCGGCCAGCGCCAGCGGCAGCAGCTTCCCCGCGTCGTCCTCAAACAGCTGCGGCTCGAAGAGCGACGCCGGCATGGTGGCGATGCGTGGCGTCTCGCTCGTTGGTGTGTCGGCTGTGAGAATGAGCGGAGTGCAGAGGTCAACAGCCCGCCCAACCGACCAACGCAGGGTATATATATAGCGCCAACCTCGCTTCCTCGATCGGTTTCTGCTGAAAGCATGGAGCAGTCGTGAGCAAGCAACACAGCGATTGCGCACCATGTCAGCAGCCCCACTCGCTCGTCTCGCGTCATCCCAGCCAGCTCTGGGTTTATTTTGTGCTCTGTTTGCCTCCCTCGCTTGTCAAAGTCTGCGGCGCACCGTCTCATCGTGCCTGCATCGCTCCTAAGCAGCGCCGAGACTCGGCGATCTCCCATCGATGGCATGATTGTCCCGCGCTCTCACCTCCACCTCGCAATCGCACCGAGACTCCACCAACGGCTCGGTTATCGCTTCAATGCTATCACAGCCGCTGGTCCAAAGAAGCAATCCCCACCACACGCACAGCCATAGTGCAGCCACCAGCTATCCGACTCGAGCAATGACGTCGCTTTGATCCGGCGCTGTGACGCGATTGAGACCACAAAGAGCTTCGCAATCCCCGCTCAACGTTCGATCGCTTTGCAGTCGGATGTGCCCGCCCATGTCGACGTCATGTGGGCGGCTAGCTTCCCGTCTTGAGGTCCAGGTCCGGCACGTCAACCGCTTCGTTCGCAAAGAATGGGTCCTTTTGAGAAGCCTTCTGACCCGCTGCGTCCCCTGGAAACTAGTAGAAATCGCTTCCTCCGCGCGTGTCTTGTGACATGGGCATGCTCTGCGATTTGAAGTCACTGTCGAATGCATAGCCGTCCTGGGACATGGCGAACTTGTCGGCCGACGACACTTGGCTGAACGACTGGGTCTGAGCAGCCTGCGTGAACGGACTGCCCAAGCCCATCGATCCTTGTGTCATCATGCCGTCCTGCGTCAACGGACCCATGCTAGTGCCTGGCAGATATCCAATGCCCCCGAACGACGACTCGCTACCGCCCGTGGCGCGGCGGTTGCTACGCCCACCATTCGGCGGAAGCGGAGCTGGACTGGCGCCATAACGTGACGGAAACCCTCCACCACTGCCACCGTCAAGTAGACTTCCAGCGTCCGCACTGCCATCAGGAACTCCGCCCTGGTTGTAACGAGGGTCGAAGCGCGAATCCAGCGGAGGAACCGGAGCACGCTGGCGGAGGAACCCGCTACGTCCGACGCGATTCGACGGCTTAGGCGGCGGGAACTGCATGTGCGACGGCTGCAAGTTGTTCAGCGGGCCTTCGACGATCAGCTGGTGGTCGCGGTAGTGGTTGAGCAGCTTGTTCCAGAGATTCTGCTTCGCCAAGACGCGAGGGTTGCCGAGGATGATCACACCATACTTGGCACGAGTGAGCGCCACGTTCAGACGGCGCTCGTCGCTGAGGAAACCGATTCCCTGGTTCTCATTCGAGCGCACGCAAGACAAAATGATCAAATCCTTCTCACGTCCCTGGAACGAGTCAACACTCGCGACTTCCACATCCTTGTACAGCTGGGAGCGCATCGCCCCGTTGCGCTGCATGTAGTTCACAACGTAAGCACGCTGGCCCTCGTACGGCGTGACGACGCCGATCTGCGACGGCAACACGCCCGCCTTGAGGAATGTCGTGACAATCTTCTCTACGTTGCTGGCTTCCGTGCGGTTCAAGTAGCTTGTGCCGGACGAACTAATCTCTTCGGCGCCGAGGCAAATGTAGAAAAACGTCGGCTTGTTCGGGTTTGGCCACGGGAAGTCAATGTTCGTGAGCTGGCGCTCGCTCGTCGCGACGCCATTCTGCAACTCGCCTTCGTAGAACGTGTTGGAGGGAAACTCCGATAGGAACGGGTGCATCCGGTACTGTACGCGTAGGCGGAAGGGGCGATGGTCGAGCCTGAGGAGGCGGTCAAAGAGCGACTGGTTCAGTCCGGCTTTCGCAGCCTTCTTGTTCATGACGACGGGGCCAAGCTGGCAGTGGTCCCCCACCATGACCACGTGTTTGGCACCCTGCACGATCGGGATCAAGCATTCCGGCTCCGTTGCTTGCGTCGCCTCGTCAATAAGCACCTGACGGAACCGGAAGTTCGAAAGTCGCGGATCCCCGGCACCGACGCACGTCGTGCAGATCACGTCTGCGGCCTGCAAAATCTCGCGCTCGGCTTGGCGCTTGAGCGACTTGAACCTCTTCTCATCCTGAGACGACAGCTCGCCTTGGTCGTCCTTCAACTGCATCAGCTTTCGTAGATCAGCCTTGTCCGGCGAGTCCAGAGACTTGATCATCGCGTGCAGTGACAGGTGATCCACCGACGACGCGACAGCCTCGCGGCTCTTGGCTGCCAGACGCACAACCTTGAGTCCGGTCGCACTAATCTTCGCCGTCAAGTGATCCACAGCAATATTACTGGGTGCAGTGACGAGTACTTGGCCCATGTTTTGCTTCGACATGTGGTACACGATCGAAGCTGACGTGACAGTCTTGCCGGTGCCAGGCGGGCCCTGAATCAAGCTGAGCGGCTGCGAAAGCACGCCTTTGACGGCTTCCATTTGCGGAGGATTGAGCTCCGGCAAGCCCGGCGCTGAGAAATGCGTGCCGACCGAGCGGGGAATCCGCAGTGGCGCTTGGACGTCCACGGCATGACCGAGGATCTTGTGGTACAAGTAACCTGTCAAAGACGTGTCGTCGACTGCGAACGTCTTCATAGCGGCCTGCATTCGGTCGAACGACGTGGACTTCCACACGAAATCCACCAAGTATCCGTCCGCGATCTCGACGGGGACATTGTTGCTGCGCATTTCCAGCGCAACCTCGGACTCTTCGATGCGCAGCACATGGCCCGTGCCCTCCCAGTCCCTTCCGTACAGCATGGTCGCACTGGGTCCGAGTCGAAGGCGGATCTCGTCACCAGGCACGAGTCGCAGGTCCGAGTCGGGTCGAGAGACTGTAAAGATCGCGTTGCGCTTCTTGTTGAGTCCAGTGTCCCAGCGCACGAGCACGCCCTCCTGGGTCTGCGACTCCTTCATCTTCTTGTCGTAGTCCGACTCCATCTTGACGAGCGGCCCAAAGATGTTCTGGTACTGGTACCCGTCGTCGTAGATCTTGGCCACCTCGATGGGCTCGTCGTCAATCCCAGGGCGGTCGAGGTCTTCCACGGTCGCGAGTGGGTTGTCGCGCCACAGTTCCTCTAGCTTCGCGATCTGCGTCGCCGAGATTTGGCGCGCACGCAACTGCTCGTGCTCGGACGGAACCTTGACTAGCCAGGGCAGGAAGCAGCGGTCCTCGATGAGCGGCAGCCACTGCGACATGTCCCAGCTCATGTCCTTGAGCGCGTTCATCTGCAGGCACGGGTCGCGGCAAAGCAGCACGACGACCGAGTCCTGCTTGCTCGGGAT
Organism: Phytopythium oedochilum; assembly: GCA_023338025.1. Taxonomy (NCBI): domain Eukaryota; phylum Oomycota; class Peronosporomycetes; order Pythiales; family Pythiaceae; genus Phytopythium; species Phytopythium oedochilum. Next base: position 15,725 of record JAADXX010000021.1, on the reverse strand, counting down.
GAACCCGAGCAGGAAGACGTTGCGGCAGCCGCAGTTGTAGCACTCGAGCACCGTCTCGCCGAGCGGCGACTCGGGGTGCAGCGCCACCTCCTTGTTCTTGCTGCGCACGAGGTGCTGGATGATGTGCGAGCCGGACGAGTTGCCGCGCGAGTTGCAGAACCACTTGTCGGACGAGACGCACTTGACCACCGACGCCGGGTCGTGCAGCCCGCAGTAGGCGCACGCGTGCGGCGGCAGCTCGCGCGCCGTGTAGTCGAGCGCCAGGTCGTCGTCGCCGGCCTCGTCGAACGCCAGGCCCTGGAACTCGCCCGCCAGCGACTGCGCGTCCTCGAGCTGGCTCTGGAAGCCCGAAGCCGCGCTCTCCGCCGCGTCCTCACGCAGCGGCGGCGGTGACGCCGGCGGGTAGTCGTAAAAGTCGTACCCCGCCTGCGTCAGCGGCTCCTCCGTCGGGTCCACGAACGCGAACTGCGGCTGCGACGACGCCTGCGACTGCGACGCCTGCGTCGCGAACGGCTGCGTCGCCAGGAAGTCCTCGTACGCGCCGAACTGTCCGCTCATCGCGCCGCTTGTCGTCCGGGCCGGCGCCTGGAGAGGGAGGGAGCGATCGTCTGCGGCTTTTCTCGCGGTTTCCCTTTTCGTGCCTCGGTCGAAACAGGTGGAGGGCGGACGGGCGCCGCGCCGATCGCGAGAACACGGCTTCCTATTGGCAGAAATCTGAAATAGGACTCGTTTTCGCCAATGATAGCGCGGATCGCGCCTGTTCAACTCTCGGATGGGGCAGTAGTACAAAACCCATAAATGTCCGCGGCCGTTTTGGCGGGAACGACTGTGTCCGGACAACTCCCTGCCACGCGGACAACGAGTGTCTTTGTCTCGCCGAATGTATGCGCGCACCGCCAAGGTTGCCTTTCAGCGCCGACGCGGACAAAACGCCGCCGCGAGAGCAACCGGCGCCGTCACTCCCCAAGATCCGTGCTGCCAGCGCCGCGCCCTCCTGTTCCTCCCTCGCCATGGCGCCGCGACGCGCCAGGGCCAAGACGGCGACGCCCACGCGGCGGCCGGCGGCGGCAGCGAACGGCGCGCGGGCCTCGCGCAGCGCGACGGAGCGGCGCGTGGCGCTCACCGGCGCCTTTCTGTCCGGTGCGCGCGGACGCCTCGAGCTCGCGCGCCGCCTGCGCCAGATGTGGACGGCGCTGCGCTCCACGCCCGCGGTTCCCGGCGACGAGCCCGACGAGCACGAGGCGCGCGAGGCGACAGTGGCGCAGCTTGAACTCGTGGCGCGCGAGCTACTGGACACCGCCGCGACGCTCAACCAGAGTCAGGACGCGCAGAAGGACCGCGACGCGCGCGCGCTGGCGGCCTGCGCGCTGGCGGAGCTGCTGCGCGTCTTCTCCGCGACGCCGGCCACGGTCCTGGACGCCCCAAGCGACCAGTTGGCGGCGCTGGAGTGCCTTCTGAACCAGCTGCGCGCACTCGGAGACGACCCTAGCGCGGACAAGCAACGGTCTGGCACGCCGAAGAAGCCTGCCGGTGAGAACGCTGAGATGAGTGAGGACGTGCGAAGAGCGCCTGCGTATGTGCTGGAGGTGCTGTCGGCACTCAAGCCTTCGGTCTTCTCTGCGTTGCTGGCGACTGACGCCCACAGCGACAACGACAGCGAGAACCTGGACTCCAGTCCACCCATCACTCGGCTCTTTTCGGCGCTCCTGGGCGCCATCCGCCGCAAGCACTCGGCGTCGACGCAGGAGCAGATGCTGGCGGTGATGCTGGGTTGTCTGCAGGACGACGAGGTCGTGGACCAGTCGTTACTGGACGTCATCCTCGCTCCGCTCCTTGTCCCTCCGGCTTCCAACCGTCACGACAAGCGGCAGCAAGAACCGGAGGAAGAGGACAACGGAAGCAGCGAGAGCTTGTTGGCGACCGAAGTCGGCTCGTACTCGCTGGCGCAGCAGCTCATCCGGCGGGCGAGCGAGCAACTCGAGACGCCACTCACACAGTTCCTGAACGGTGTGCTAATCGACGCACCCGCAGGGCTTTTGACGGCTGGACCGGCGCGTGGGGCTTCGTCTGCACTTAAGGAGCACGTGTACACGCTCATCTACGAAGTGCACTGCGTGCGCGCGTCTCTGCTGCTGTACGTGCTGCCCAACGTGTGTCTGCAGCTGCAAGTGGACGAGGTGGCAACTCGCGCTGATGCAGTCAAGCTCATGGGCCGTCTATTCGCATCGCGTGCGGCCGACTACGGCCAACAGTTCCCCAAAAGCTTCCGCGACTTCCTCGGCCGCTTCCGCGATGCTAGCAAGGAGATTCGGATGCTCATGGTGTCCGCCGGTGCACTCGTGTGGGAGAACAACCCTGACCTGGGCTACTTGCTCGAGAAAGAGCTTATGGAGCGGTTGAGCGACCCCGAGTGGGAAGTGCGTCAGCTGACGGTGCGCGAGCTCTGTGACTTTTGCGCCAACAACCTGGAGCTGGTAAGTGAAGAATGTGTTCGCGCCGTGGGCGAGCGTATGAAGGACAAGAAGGTTGTTCTGCGCAAGGAGACGATGACTGGCCTCGGCCAGGTCTACGGTGTGCACATCACCGCTTACTGGACCAACGAGGAAGAATATGGCGCGACAAGTGATGTTGCACGGGCGGTACCAAGCGAGAACACCAAAAAGCTCGGGTGGATACCCGATTACGTGCTCAAGTGCTACGCGTACCCTCAGCAGGAGCTTCGCCTGCGCGTGCTGCAGCTTTTGGACGACATCTTGCTGCCCAAGAATCTAGACGACAACGCGCGCGCGTCGGGCCTCGTCTTCATCTTTCAGATGCTTGACGCGTCATCGAAAGAGGCATTTCGACGAATCCTCAAGGAGCATGCGGCGTGTCGACGCGTCGTCACTGCGTTTCTTACAGAGCGACAAACGCAGCGTGATATGCGAAAGCAAACAGCTGCCTCCCATGAGCAAGTGGAAGCGGAAACGATGGCGTCGGCGCAAAAGCTCCACGATGCGCTCCGTCCATACTTTCCAGAGACCAACCAACTCAAGAAGCTGATTGACCAGCTTGTCAAATGGAAGGACCAAAGCGTGTTCAAGCACTTGGCGAACGTGTGCGACACTAGATTGAGTCATTCTGAGTCGCGAAAGGTCCGTGATCAAGTTGTCCGATGTGTCGGCTCCAAGACTCTGCTAGGAGAATTCGTCAAGAGCCTGTGCCGCAAGATCTCCACGCTAGCAGTCAACCAAACGACAATTGAGGCCATCATACACGTGCTCGCGACTGATAGAGGCTACCCAGCGCGCATGACGCGCTCCGCTGTTGAATTACTGGACATCGTGTCCAGCGTCGAGCCAGATTTGTTGATCTCCGTTGTCCAAGACGGCGGTTTCGACTCACTGTTGGTTGTCGATCAAAGGAGAAAGAAACCAACGCGTATCGCCAGTCGAAGAAAGAACAAGAGTGGCAATGACGACGACGACGACGAGGGCGAAGAAAGACATGACGATGAAAAGGACCCGAAGGTCGTGATTGGCGTGCTTAGAGCACTGTCGAACTGCTCCGAGCAATGGTCGGCCACCGCCCGTAACGTCGAGGTCTCGTTCTCCCCCGGCCTAGTCGAGTGTCTGCGTGCGTTCTGTCTCGGGAGCTTCGAGGATGCGTTCCACTCGCTGTCGGTGTCCATGCAGAGCGAGGCGGCGCGGCTTGCCGCGGATGCACTGGCCAACCTCAACGGGGATCGCAGCCACGAGTCGATGACATCGCTGATCGTGGAACTCTGTGCTGTAAAGCATCTCTCATCGGCATCTCCGAATACCCTTCTCTGTGCGCTGCAGTCGCTCCGAGTGCTGTTGAAGCGCTGCAGTGATGCCTTCGCGTTGTCTGGAGAGAACGGCGAGTTACTCAAGCAAGTCTGGTCGGCAGTGGTAGAGGACTTGATGCTGTCCGACGACAGTAGCGCTGTCAAGTCGAACACCGCTGAGAGCAAGAAGAGGCAATCACAATTCGCGGACATACGCTGCCTTGCCATCCGAGTGGCTACCAACGTGTTGGTCTACTGCGGAGGAGCAATCGAGAACGCCAAGGCTGAAGCTCTGATCAAGGCGCTGTTTGAGCTGTTGCGAGCTGATGGGAAGCGTTGGGGCGCCAGCGTTGTGGTGGCCGTTAGGTACCGAGCCGTCGCGAGCTGCGCACTGCTCAAGCTCACGCGCCGCCGAGAACTTGAGTCGACTCTCAGCGTCGCAGAGTGGCATTTGCTTGGCTTTACCATGCAGGATCCGAGTGAAGACGTGCGCCGCGCGTTCCTGAAACGGCTGACGTCGAATCTAACCAAGCACTCGTCCGTGATTCTGCACAAGTACATGAGTTACTTGGCGCTGGCAGCAACGGAGCCAAGGCCCCCGCTCAGAAAAAGCGCCAAGAGTCTGTTGACTGTCGCTGTCGAGCGAATGCGTCGCACGTTCGAGGCATCTCTCAGTAGAAGCAGTGTACCGGATGACGAAGATGCGGAGGCACGGCGAGCGACTGCGCTGCTGGTGCCTGAATACGTCGTCCCGTATGTGATCCACCTGCTGGCACACCACCCGGACTTCCCGCGTGCCCTGGTGGAGAAGCATCTCGCGCGTCCGCGTGCGTCACTATCCACATCGGCGACTCAGCAACAAGCAGGAATGACGGCAGTACTCGAGAGCACCATGTGGAGCGAGCAGGTGAGCTACCTCAGTTTTGTGCTGGATGGACTCGTGTCCACCAAGCAAGTTGCCCGCAGCGACAACATTGCGTTCCTGCTGCAGATTCTTGCCAAGTTGTCAGGCTGCCACGATGTGACCAAGCCTGAGGCGGCGCACATCTACCCGCTCATCGACACGGCCGTCGCACTTTTGACGAAGAAGATCAAAGACCAGTCCAACCTCAAGGCCTTTCCCGGCGCCATTTTCGTGCCCAGACACCTCTTTGCCGTGCGCAGCGGCGGGTCCTCTCGCTCGTCGCTACTGTTCGCGCCTGGAAGCGCGGACTCTTTCGGTGCGCACCGATTAAGCGTACGTCACTCGGTGTATCACGTCGTTGCCTGCTAGCACCTTCTGACTTATCTTTCTCTGCTTTGGTTGTGCTGAGCAGGCTTCGCTATCGCCTATCAAGGCAGCAGGAGACGGTGGCGGGTCGCCGTTCCTGTCCATTCAGTCGCCCATTCTTGCGCTTGGTGGCTCCGGCAAGAAGCGTCGACGTGCGCGACAGCTGCTTCCACCGACGCCCGAGGCTCGAAGCCTCGCTTCCAAGCACGAGAGCGACAGCGACGAGGACGAGTTTCGCCCGCGCTCGACGTTTACGCCGCCGCGCCGCGAGTCGCTCATGCGCGAGGCACGAGCACAGATCCAGTCATATGCCGACGGATCGGACGCTAGCGGTGCGGGCGATAGCGGCGCCGATGACGACGACGTCCAGCAAAGCGACACTGAGGAGGAGGAGGTGCGTGCTGTGTGTTCTGAATGGCTGTTACCTTGGTCATTCGGCTAACCGATTGCTGGACTCGACAGACGCGTCGGCTGAAGCAGCGGCGCCTGGACTATTAGAGCGTCGGATGGGGACGCTTGGAAGTTGCAGGTCTGTGCCGTGTCGGGAAGTGGTTTATTATTTGCTCTATACATGGTCGCGTCCTCATCCCCACGAGGCGCACATTCCGGCACCCCAACGTCGCGACGACCGCCCGTCTCAGGGCCAGACGTCCTCCTCCGGTCGTCACTCAAGGGTCATTACAACCGTCGCGAGATGCATGCGGGCTCAACGCGCGCGCGGGGGGCAAGGGAGTCCAATCCATTCACTACGCCGCGTGGGCGGCGGTCATTATACACGGCTCTCCCCTCGGTCAGGACAGCAAGAAGTCGAGCTGCAGGCGCCGGTCCAAGGGCTCTGGCTGCCGCGGCGGCGCCGGCTCTAGCGCGGCGTAGATCTGCCCGGTGGCGGACGACATGCGCGCGTCCGCGAAGAGCTCGGCGGTGGCGTGCAGCGATCCGGTGGCGCGCTGCAGCGCCTCGAGGAAGTTGGTGTCGGCGCCGAAGAAGTCGACCTTGCCGGCCTCGTCGAAGACGAACGTGTAGCGCGAGGGCACGACGAGCTGCGCGCCGACGAGCGCCTGCACGGCGCGCTCGTCGTTCTGCACGCCCGGGCAGATGGCCATGAGCCCGGCGCGGTGCGGCCGCACGCGCAGCACGGCGTCCATGGTGACGACGGTCATGTCGCCGGCCGTCGCCACGTGCGGCGCGCGCGTGTCGATGCGCATGAGCGCGAAGAAGGCGCCGAAGCGCCGGAACTGGTCGAGCACGAACTCGACGCCCGTGTAGTCCGGCCCGCGCGTCTCGGGCGTCATGACGGCGCGCAGGAAGCGCTGCTGCTCGGGCTCGCGCGCCGCCGACCAGCCGCCGGCGTACAGCCGGAAGAACTCGACCACGGTGCGCGCCGGCGCGCCGCCCGCGGCCCCGCGCGAGTCGCAGAGCAGCGCGCTGCTGCGCACCATGCTGTCGAGGTCGAGGTCGAGGTCGACATCTGCGCGGCCGCCGGCCAGCGCCTCGCGCCGGCGCCGCAGCGCGTCCACGTCGGCCGACAGCGCGCACACGTCGCGCTCGAGCGCGAGCGTCTTCTCCTTCTGCTTGGCGCGGTGCCGCCGCTGGTGGTGCTTGTACTGCAGCCGCCGGCGCAGCACCTTGTCGTCCACCTCTCCGTCCGCCGCCCGGGCCCTCGCCGGCGCGCGCGGCGGCAGCGCCTGCGTCTGCGCCTGCGTCTGCGCCTGCATCTGCGCTGGCGGCGGCGGCGGCGGTAGCAGCGGCGGCAGCATCGGCAGGCGGGGGAGCGGCCGCCGGGGGTCCATCGCGTGCCGTCGGTCGGTCGGTCGGTCGGTCGAGTGGTGGCCGGGCGATCGGGGGAGTGAGTGGGGGCGGAGGATTGGGGCCGCTCGACCGTCGGGGCCGCTCGACCGTCGGGTCGCTCCGCGCTCCGTGGTTCTTCGTTCGGCTGACGGGGACGGGGATGGGGACGGGGACCAGCACGAGCGCCGGCCGGCCGGTGATTTGATTTGCGAGGAGCGAGCGAGTCAGGCGAGTGACTCGGCGTTGGAATGTACCGTAATGAGTGCCCATCGTGGAGAAACACGCTCAGATGTTGAGTCAGATCGCTGTGTCAGTGTCTGATTCAACCTTGTAGCTCATGGCACTGAGTTAGCAACAAAATTCGGTGAGAAAACACGGCTTCCTCTGGTCTCTCGGCGGATAGGGGGGCCACCCACCCACCCACCCACCCACCCGCCAGTTCGACCGAATCGAACTCACTCACGCGTTCAAGAGCCCTCGCCGCCCCACTCCCCCCTGCGGATACAGCACATGCACGAACCAGGCGTCAGTATCTCCCCGCTTGAGTATCTCCCCGCTTGATGACGCCTCGCCTATCAATACACTACATACGTAGGTACCCGAGTCGGGTCCCGACACCCGCCGCACCCGCCGCACGCACACCAAGCACACCAAGCAATGTGCTGCGCCGGCGTTTCCTTGACGATTTGCGACCTCTGGACCGCTGTCCAGGGCTGTTTACGCCCCGAAAAAGACTCATCTGACTCAGAACGGGGTGAGTCAAAAGTCGGAGCACACCAACGCCACACCGTGTTATGCACAGGGGACGAAACCGCAACGCGCGTCCGCAAGGAACCCCCCGGCCGGCCGCGTCCTCGTCCGCAAGGAAACCCCCGGCCGCATCCCCGGCCGCATCCCCGGCCGCATCCCCGGCCGCATCCCCGTCATCCCCATCCGCATCCGCATCTGCGTCCCGTCCGCATTCGCGTCCGCATCCCGTCCTCTGGCTACCGCTCGTGCCCAATGAACTGCGGCAGCGCGCCGTCCGCGTCCGCGAACATGGCGCCCGAGGCCATCGCGATGCGCGCGCCGTCCGCGAGCAGCGCGGCGTCCGCGAGGGACCCGAGCGCGGCCCGCAGCGCGTCCAGCAGTCGCAGGTTGGCCACGAGGCTGGCCACGACGCCCGAGCGGTCGAACACGAGCGTGAGCGCGCCGTCGACGACCAGCCCGGGCGAGACGAGCGGGCCCGCGAGCCGGGCCGCGAGCGCCGGCGGGAGCGTCCGCAGCCGCGGGAAGAGGTCCGCGACGCGCTGCGGACAGAAGCGCAGCCGCAGCGTCACGTCCGCGTCCACGACCGCGAGCTCGCCGGCCGGGCGGACGCGCGGCGGCCGGCGCGCCGGCTCGAGCGCGAAGGCCGGGCAGCAGCGCGCGTAGAGCCGCAGCTGGCGCACGAAGCCGTCCGCGCCGCAGACGTCCACGCCGTCCACGTGCGGGGCCAGCACGAGCCGCAGGAACTGCTCGCGCGCCGCGAGGGACGCGTGCGGCGCGCCGAACACGCGCAGGAACTGGCCCGCGACCGCGAACGCGTGCGCGTGCAGCTGCGGACGGGCCAGCGCGTCCGCCGGCCCGTGGCGGACGGGAGGGGACCCCCCCGGGGGGCCAACGCGGGCCGCGGCCGCCTCTCGCCGGGCCCGCAGGTGCGCGATCTGCTCGTGCAGCGCCTGGACCGCCGTCTCGAGCTCGCGCGTGAGCTGCTCGCGCTTGGCGCGGTGCCGTCGCTGGTACAGCCGGTCGGCCAGCCGCTTCTTCATGAGCCGCGTGACGGCCACGTCCGCGGCCACCGGGGGCCGACCCGCAGCCGGTGGGGGCCGGTCCGCAGTTGGGGGATGGCCCACAGTTGGGGGACGGTCCGCAGCCGGTGGGGGACGGTCCCTAGGGGCCATGGGACGGTCCCCAGAGGCCAAGGTCCGGTCCCCAGAGGCCATGGTCCGGTCCGCAATCTCCGCTGGGGGCGGCCGCAGGTACAGTGGGGGTAGCGGCGGCGGGACCGCCAAGAGGTGGGCCAGCGTCATGCCGGGGTCGGTCGCGTGTGACTCGGGGGCGTGTGACTCGGGCGCGGGGCGACGACTCTGGGAATGAGAAACACGCGGCCGGCCGGGGATGAGTAGTCCGTCCGCGCAGATTTTCTTTCTTCTTGTTTGAGGGCGTCGGTATCCGGATAGGTACCGTACCGTACTGTATGGGCCGGCCGCCGCTTCAAGCTGCGCGTCGATGCCAACGGCCGTCCCAAAACTCTTGTTTCTACAGAGAGAGTGCGGGCGAAACCGCCGCGGTTATCCAGAGAGATGGACGCGAGGGGCCGGCAGCTGGCCCCAAATGAGTGGCCCGCTTGTGGGCGGAGGCGACTCATACCCACAGAATATTACAGTACGAGGGAACAAGAACATTACGGTAGGATTCGAAACTCGAACGCAATGACGACAGGGACGAACTCGTACAGTACGGGGAGTTACGGCGACTTTACGCTCGCGAGTGGTCACTGACTGGTCAGTAATCCCGCGTCGTAAACCCGAGTGGGTTACGTACTGTACCCACGCTCGGCGTTGAAGCGTCCGTTCTGCTGCGCAAAATGGGTCGTTGATTGACGCCAAGTATAGTATACTGAGCGCCAGTGAATCCATCGCGCCCATCTCCCGTTCGTGGCGGATGACGTGTTTTTGGCTCGCGGATTACTGTAACACCCTGTTCTGTCACATTGGACGCGGAGTGGCCCACCTCAGATCTGCATGGACGCGAGCGTCGACACGCACGCCATGAGCGCGAACCAGTCGGGCAGCGCGCGCGTCAAGGCGGCCATCTCGGGCGTCTCGGCCTGCATGTAGTGGCCCACGAAGACCACGTCGATGGGCCGCGCCGAGGCCGCCTCGAGCCAGAAGTGGAAGTCCGTGGGTGGCGCGCCGCTGCAGAACTGCAGGATGTACACGTCGTCCTCGGCCTCGGGCACCGGCCCGCTCGTGCCGTTGCCGATCGACCTGCATCGGAGCGCCGCACGCCGTCAGCTCGGCCATGCATTCGGGGTCAGGAAGCAGCAGAAGCTGTACGCACCAGGACGTCAGGCGCGTCGCCTTGGCGTCGATGAACAGGTTCATGTGCGACGGGCCGGAGAACCGCAGGTGGATCGTGCGCCGGTCCGTCTCGCTCGAGTACGAGGACGACAGGACCTCCAGCCTGCACGACACCACACCAGCACGCACAGACACGACTCCAGTTAGCACAAGCGCGTCGTGGCGACGCGGTCATGGCGCGTACTTGGTCTCCGGCTGGTCGGCCGGCAGCTGCGGCTGCGCGGCCGGCAGGTACCACGACTTCTCCGCCGGCAGCATGTGCCGGACGGGAAGCGACCAGGGCAGGTCGCCGTAAATGCGGAACTCCTCACGCAGAGCGGCGGGCGCCAGCGTCAGCGGCGCGTCGCGCCACGGCGTCTCGGCCAGGAACGGCCGGACCGGCTCGAGCCCACGGAAGTCGAGCGGGTTCACCCACAAGCCCGCGTCCGTCTTGACCTCGCCGCTGGGGAGCACCAGCTTGCGGTGCACGTGCTGGAGCATGAGGCGCTTCGGGCAGTCGGCTGTGTACGGGTTGCTGCCGATCCGCCATCACAATTGAGCGTCAGTGCGCGCAAGAGCACAAGGAGACGCTATTTATGGGCAACGTACTGCAGCGAGGCGAACACGACGGACGCCAGCGTGAGCACGACGAACACATTGCGGAGCGTACGCAGCTGCTTGACGTGCACGAAGCAGAACAGCCGACCGACGTGCGACAGCAGCACCTGCAGAGAAGCATTCGGATGCAAAGTGGGTCAGTAACTACGAGGGATAGCTGCAATAGTCGCTTCATGAGCATGACGACGTACCGAGACCATGAGCCAGATGAGGACCGCTAGCACGAGGTCCGACGGCACCTGCGCACCCGCGCGGCCCATGAGCGGGACGAAGAACACGACGGCGAGCGCGAACGTGAACATGGTGAGCACGACTGGCACCGCGAGCGAGCCGAGCGCCACCCCGACGTATGCTCCCGACGAGAGAGCGCCAGCAGACCGAAGCGCGCGGCCCGCAGCGTGTCCGAGCAACGGGAAGACCACCCAGATAGCCATCAAGTACGACGACATCAAGCTTGCACACAGCATGGCCGCCAGAAGAACCGTCCACAGCAGCAGCATGGCGTCGAACATGCTGGCCTCCAGTCGCCACAGCGACTCGACCGGCAGTGTCAGGGTCCCGCTGACCACAACGGACGCCTTGGACATCGACGCGCGCGTTGCCAAGAACGACGAGAGGCAGTGCAGCATGGCAGCCAGCACAGGGCTGACGTACATCGCAGCAGCGAGTTCCGGCGTTGAGTACCACGCAAGCGGCGCGTACAGCGACATGAGCGCACCGACGGCGAGGGCCGAGGAGACCCCAGCGCCAGCGCACTTGAGCTGCAGCGTCAGCGCTTGGAGCCGCTCCATGTGCGTCACGGGCGATGCCACGAGCAGATAGAGCGCGGCCAGCGCGAGGACCGCGCCACACAACGCGAACGTCGTGGTCTTGCTCGCCGTGACCATAAAGATCCCTCCGACGTCGAAGAAGAGCGTGTTGGAGCTATGCGGGGTTGCGGCGATCGCCTCGAGCTTTCCGGGCTGGTTCCCCAACTGATCGATGACGCCGACGAGGTTGTCTCCGAGCCGCTGCACGGCGCCCGGCTGGATGCGCGCCTCGTCGTCCAGGTGCGTGTGGTACACGTATCCGTTGGCGATGTAGGCGAAGTCCATGCCGGCGACGTCGCCGAAGTCTCGGTAGACGCGGTAGTCCGTGTCGGCGGGCAAGACCCCCGACTGGAACAGCTCCTGGCCGATGATGCTGCCGTGCGGGTACTTGGCTCCACGCGCGTAGGCGAGCGCGAGCTCGTCGCTGCCCGTCTGGAAGAGCAGCTCGCGCCCGCCGGCGCCCGCGGCCTCGAGGTTGATGAACGCGCAGATCGAGGGCGTCCAGGGGTGGCTCGTGATGAACCCGTGCGCGGCCTGCATGATGGTCTCCTCGGCGCCGTTGAAGTTGAAGATGAGGGCCGCGTGCTTGGGCGGCGCGCGCACCGCGAGGCGCAGCAGCTCGACCATGATGGCGACGTTGACGCCGTCGTCCGAGCCGGCGGCGCCGCCGATGGCCGCGTCGTAGTGCGACGAGATGAGCAGCGAGCGCTCGAGCGCCTCGGGCGAGCCCGACACGCGCACGAGCACGTTGGTCACGTTGGCGTAGATGTTCTGGAACTGCGCCATGAAGTTGAGCCCGAACGCGCCGGACGGGCGCTGCACGTCGACCTCGACCGCGACGCCGTCGGGCGCCGCCGCCTTGATGGCCTCGATCTGCCCACGCGCCACGACACAGTCAGAGTCCGCGGCCGCGCTGTCGCGCACCCCTCCATCGAGCGACGAGAACGAGAACGCGCCTCCGAGAGCAGGTAGGCCGGCACCAGCTCCTCGTTGGCGCGGCTGCCCACGGGCCGGTAGCCCAGCCGCATGATGTGGCCCAGCACCTCGCGCGCGCGGCCCTCCGCGAAGATCTCGGCCGGCGCGTCGGCCGCGCGTGGCTCGGGCAGCCACGTGTGCCAGTGGGCCACGACCGCGAGCGCCGCGCCGAAGAACGCCAGCGCGCCGAGCACCACCGTGGCCGTGCGCGGCCGGCCCGCCGCGTGGGGTCGGCGCCGCGCCGGCTTGGGGCCCTCACCAGCGTCGGCCCGGGCCGTGGAGCGCTCGCTGGCGGCCGGCGCGGCCCGGCGGCGCCGCTGCCGCAGTTCGTCGTCGCCCATGCTGCTTCCGGACCCGATGATGCGGAAGCGAAGCGGAAGGGAAACTGACGAGAAAGGCGACATGCGAGTCGCCGTTGTCCGGCGTAAACGGTCGTATACGTTGGATTCTGGAAGTGGAAGTGATGATGCATCGTCGGTCTGGACCGGACAAGCCTCTGCTTCAGCTTCGCCACCGTGTCAAGTCAGATCTGACGCCGGTTGATGGGTGCGTGTGCAGCTGCGGCGGTCTGCGTCACGACGAACAAGAAGCGGGTTGGTTACGTACACGGCGAATAAGAAGCGGGTTGGTTACACACGCGTGCGGGCGGTTACACGCTGTCCGCGAGCAGGTCCGACCCGCGTTTACTCGATTCGTGTTGACACTTTTCGCCGCTCGTCTACAGGGTTCCGCCGGCGCGCGTCGACCGCCCTAATAACTTACTCGCGCGCGGCCAGGCGCCGCGTTGCTCGGGGGCTACTGCGAGGCGGGGAGGGACGGCGACGCGGCCTCGAACAGCGGCTGCATCGTGTGTGTGGCCGGCAACGTCGACGACGCCGGGGACGGGGGGACGGACGACGCGTCGTCGCCGGAGAATGAGGCGCTCCGGATCGGGGAGTGCTCCTGCTGCTGCTGCTGCTGTTGCTGCTGCTGTTGTTGCTGCTGCTGAGACTGCGGCTGCTGCGTCTGCTGCTGCTGTTGCGACTGAGACGGCTGCTGCTGAAGGCCGAGCAGCTCCCCGTCGATGCTGCGGGTGCAATTGCGCAAGAGCCGCGACGCGCGCTTGGAGCGCGGACGCCCCATGTCCACCGTGTACTTGAGCTTGAGCACGGGCGACGGCGTGCACATGTGGAAGCGCGACGCGCGCGCCGACGAGCCCGACGAGGCTCTGGACGACGTTGGCGGCGCGGACGACGCCGACCGCGAGCCAGACACTAGGAACTTGGAGCTGGGCGTCACCGACAGCCGCACGGCGCTCGGGAGATCCGCCTTGGCACTGGGCGTGCTAGCTGCCGCCGGCGTGGCGCTGGCTGCGGTCGTGTTGAGGATGTCGCGGAGGACGCGGCCCGCCCGCTTTCGGCCGCTGTCGGGAGTGGCCGTGGCCGCAGACGCCACCGAGTCGGGCGTCCGAGCGCAGCTGGCGTGCCCTCTGGCCCAGCGCCGCCGTATCGACAGGCTCGCTTGCGTGCTGCTTGTCCTGCCAGAGGGCGGGCGAGGAGGCGTCTTGTCGGGCGTCGCGGCCGGCGTCGTGGCCGGTGTCGTCCCCGCGGCAGCGCGGGGTGAGTCAACGCGAGCGGCAGTGGCGGGCGGGTCCTCTCCGGCGTCGCCGCCCCCGCGCTCGTCCTCGCCGGCGTGTCCCGAGCAGCAGGCGCGCACCACGCCGGCGCAGAAGGCGCGCTCGGCCGCGCGCGTGTCCGTCTTGGCCGCCTCGGCGTCGAAGAACAGCGCCAGCACGCCGCAGTCGCGCGCGACGTGCACGTTGGCGGCGTCGTCGTCGATCAGCACCGTGTCGCGGTTGCGCACGGGCTCGCCGCCGGCAAGCGACGCCTGCTGCGCGGCCGAGACGAGGAAGGGCAGCTTGAACCGGCGGTCCAGGTGGCGGCCGCCGGCCTGCCACAGCGGCATGAACTGCGCCGCGTCGCCGCTCGAGACGGACCAGCTCGCCGCGTCGGCGCGCACGATGACGGCGTCCGCCACGTCCCGGGGGAAGCACAGCGCGAGCAGCTCGGCCACGAGCGCCTCCTGCGGGCTGAAGGTCACGAGCGCCACGCGCACGCCCTCGGCCTGCGCCAGCAGCGGCACGAGCGCCAGGAAGAAGCCGCGCACGTGCGGCCGCAGCGCGCGCGCCGAGCCCGCCCACGCGCCGCCCGTGTGGACGGACAGGAACGTCGCGTCCAAGTCGATGCACACGAGGCGCGCGCCGGCGGCGAGCAGCCCCGCGGCCGCCTGCTGCGCCAGCGCGTCCAGCTCGCGCGCGGCGTCCTCGGCGGCGTCCTCAGCGGCGGTGGCGGCGGCAACGGCGGCGGCATCGGCGGGGGCCGGCGCCATTGACCTGGAGGACGCGGCCGGCGGGTGTGGGGAGGAAGGGTGGGCAGTCGCGGTGACCCCGTTCCGCCAGTATTGCATCGATCGACTTTGAACGGACGGGACCAGAGCGGAATGTGCACCTGTTTTTTCGGATTGCGCGCGAACGGTCAAGGAAATGGGAGGGAATTTCGAATTCGGGTACGGTGTGCCGTTCTCAGCCAGGAATAGTGACCGGTCACTATTACTCGGCGACTCCTGAGCGCGAGACGGCGCCGTGCGCATCGACTGGGTCGCAGCCAGATGCGAGCGGGTCGCACCCAGCCAGCCGCAAGCCGGCTTCGACTGGTGGAGTGGACTGGGGTTACGTTACCGACGTGGATCGGAATGTTTCAGAAATCGTTCGAAGACTTAACAGCTGCGCCAGTCTGGTCCACGGGTTCGAACGGCCCTGTGGGTTCCCAGTGCCACTGGCAATGAGGTGGGGGGCCACAGCGAAGCCACGGCGCCGACGGTTCGCGACGCGTACATGCAGTATCTCACCTCATACGACAGCGTCGGGAAGCCGAGAAGCCGACGGCGCTTCGGTCGCCACCGCGCGCGCGACTGATTTATATGGAAGTTTCTACCCGGCGCTTTGTTTCAAAATTGTTTGATCGGAAGATTCCGAGACGGAGGAAGCATGGAAGTTTCGAAACGAATGCCCGAATCAGAGCGGACGAGTGCACGGATGACCCCCGAGAGTGTGACAGCGCCATGTTGAAGAGTGACACCCCAACTTCAACACGTCAAGTGGATCAGAACTGAATTGAACTGAATTGAATTGAACAGACAGACAGACGCTCTCTAATGTCACATTTACTTACACCGAACGCTACGGTCCTCTCGCGTCGTGCGTGCGTTTACGGTCACTACGTCCAGGCGGCAGGCAGTCCTCGGCCTTATATCAAAAAGCCATTCGTTCTACAAGTCGCTCACGAACGACTGGGAGGAGCACGCGGCCGTCAAGCATTTCTCGGTGGAGGGCCAGCTCGAGTTCAAGGCGTGCCTGT
>JAADXX010000209.1:0-37165 GCA_023338025.1 Phytopythium oedochilum | reverse complement strand
GACGACCGCTTCCTGGAGCACGGAGCGAGAGCGAATCCGTACTTCGCTCAGTGCACCAGGAAGTGGTCGGAGGTGGACGTTGTACCCGCGGCTCCGCCAAGGAAACGGACGCCGCGGGTGCGACAGGCCTGGATCCGCATGCTGCGGACCACCGTCCAGCAGCAGGCTGAGATTGAGGCGCTGCGGTTGGCCCTTGCGGAGAAATCTGCTCTTGCAGATGAACTCCTCCGCAAGAAAGAGGCCAACCGCAAGCACCAGCAAGCGTGTAGGGACAGGAAGAAGCGAGCTAAAGCTAATGAATGAGTGTTTCCTTGTTGCAACCTCAAAAACTGAACGTGTCGAGAACCGGCCCTGTCAGCGCGTCCAGCACATCCAAAGCATCGACGGCGCTCGGGCGGCGGCTCGGCTCGCGCTCCAGGCAGCTCGCAACGAGCTCCGCTACGGTCGGCGGGCACTCGGCCGACAGCTTCGGCTTGGCGAGTTCGTCGGCGATGCGCTGGAGCGGGAGACTCGCACCGGCGGCGTCCGAGAATGGACAAGTGAGCGCGTCCAGCTCGCACAGCAGCACGCCCAGCGAGTACATGTCGGCCTTCTCCGAGTACTCGCGGCTCTGCAGCACCTCCGGCGCCGACCAGTACGGCGTCTCGGTGCCTCTACTCCTTTCAGACTTGTCGCTCGCAGTCCGTGACCGGTCGTCATCGTCCGAGCTGCGCCGCCGATGACTCGCGCCGAAGTCTGCCAGCTTGGGCTCGAGCGAGGATGTCAGCAGCACGTTCCGCGTCTTGAGGTCGCGGTGGATCACGGCGGGCGACACGTCCGAGTGGAGGTAGCAGAGCCCACGAGTGACACCAATCGCGATCTGCAGCTTCTCCCGCTTCCACGAGAGCTGCGATCCAAACGACTGGAGGCAGTCGTGCAAGTCGCCGTTCTCCAGGTACTCGGTCACCAACCACAGGTTGTGCAGCGTCGAGCTCGCGACGCCCAAGAAGCGGACAATGTTCGGGTGGCGCAGCGATGCGGTGAGTAGAATCTCGTTGGTGAACGCCTCCAGTATACCGGGAGTGCACTTGCGCCGGCGCTTCAGCAGCCGCTTGGCCGCCACGCACTGGTCGTGCAACATGCATAGCCAGACCTCCCCGCACAACCCTCGACCTACCAAGTGGTGAAACTTGAGGTCCTGGAAGGTGATGATCGAGTCGCACACGTACGGGTTCTCCAGCAACTGCTTCATCGAGCTGATCCGGTCCATCCAGCCCCTAGAACGGCCGTTGCTGATGCCAAACTCCACATTTGGGGCCATGACAGGGAACGTGTCCGAGAACGCTCCAAGGAACTCAGCCTCTGGACTTGGAAGACCCGTCGACTCGGGGGTTAGCACGGTAGCCGACGAACTGGCCTTGTCCGTGTGGCGAAGCGTCCGTCCGAGCTCTGTCGATCGTCTTCCCCGTATGAATACTCGATACAAAATCACGCTGCGGTACCGGAGACCGAACGCGGCGAGGATGAGCATCACGATGATCGCCACTGGGATCGCGACAGCGTACCAAACTGGCGAAGGAGAGCTGCTCCCTTGATCCGGTTGAGTCACGTGCTGAAGCCACGATGTCACGAGATCTCCAGGGGCCGGACGACACCATTTATCCGCTGACGCGACAGCAGCATCGACGCAGGGCACGACCATTTCGGGAATCGATGCACAGCTCCCATCGGTGCCTTCGTCAGCGGTGTTGCTGTCAACCAGTTGGAGTGCAAATATCTGCGACTGGTTGTTGTCTAGCCAGCGGCGAACAACAACGTTTGGGACTGTGTCATCCCTCGCACCATTAGCCCATATCGCTCCCAGCTTCGCCGAACTTGACGCGGTGTCGATCGATCCATCGCCGTCTCCAACAACCACCGCGCAACGAGAAGAACTCGCCAGTGTTTGGTAGCTAGTGCATCGAGCTCCACGGCGCCACAATTGTGAACTGCCGTGACCTTGGTTGGAGGGGGACGACGAGCACGTTTGGGTAACACACCCTGCATCTTGAACGTCTGACGTGGAAAGCATGAGATCGCTCATATCGTGGCCACACTCCGCGAAAACTTGCACCAAAGCGCCATCGTCCGTCAGCGCATACCCAGAATCCCACAGCAGCGCGCGCTGGAGCAAAGACGGCAGATCTGCAAATTGGAGTCCGACGCTTTGAAGTCGCTCCTCGACTTCTTCAGGCAGCACCGAGAGTTTGAGTGGATCGAGCTGGTCGCCAGCGAGATGGCGGCGATAAAACTGCTGGGCTAGATCACTTGAATGGCCGTCGAATAGGAATCCCGGGTTGACAACGACACCTGACTCGTCTTGTTGCGAAACGACGTTGCTGCTGCTGCTGTTGTTGCTCCCACTGCCGCTATATGCAGTGACCTCGGTTCGCACTGTTGTGTCCAAGTCGAGTTGCTCCGAGTACTCGCTCAACCATCGCGTCAAGAGAGGCGAATGGTCGGGCCGACACCAGCGAGCACTTGAGCTTGACGCATAAGGGACGCAAGGGATGACGAGTGTCGACGCCGCAGCACACACTTGGTCAGGAGTCGCATTTGGTCCGGCCGCGTTGGCTTGGACGAGACCGCTCGTGCTATGAATTGAAAGAATCGAGTACGTCGATGCAGCAGCAGCGCTATGTCCATACACGGACAAATGGGGCGCCGCCTCACGCTTCATCAGCGTCCCTTTGCCAGTCGACCAGATTGAGGAGGATGTGTTTGTGCTTGCCTTTGCTCCGATACTTGCTGCCGCGCACTTGACAAGCGACTCCAGTCGCTCGATCGACTCGCACTCCTGTGAGGTCGACCACGAGCCCGATGATAATGACGAGGTGGTCGAGCAGGTGAGCGACGCGCAGCCTGCTCCCGCCATCTCGTCGGCGGAGAGGGCGATCTCTGCCATCGTCAGCGCGCGCTCGCAATCCGTGCGTATCGTCACAAGTTCTCCGTCACCGGACGCGCTCGGGACGTAACCTGCGTCCCACAGCACTGCGCGCTGCAGGAGCGGGGGTAGAGAGCCGAAGCTGAGCGAGAAGGCGCTTAGTCGCTCGGCAACGTCATCCGGCACGCTACTATCGAGCGCAACCGCGTCTGCGTCGTCTGCAGGTAAGGCCTCCTCGCTTCCCTGTGCCCAGTACAGCTTGTAGTACAGCGCGACAAAGTCGGCCGCCGCGGGTGTGCTGTTCGACGTGCCGGATAGCTGGCGCTCGGTGCCTGCGAGTCCGAATGCGCCTAGGCGTCGGCGCATGCCGGACAATGCGAGACACGGCGGCGCCCTACGGCCGAGCGCAACGGAAGCGGACGAAGCCCGTGTGGTACCCACCCGCGCTGCTCGCCCTCGGGTCCTCGCATGCGCACCCACCCGTGTTACTGCGGGTGTGGCGGCGCGTCTGCCAGTGGAAGGAACGCCTGCGCCGACACGCCGTTTCTTCTCGGAAAGAGTCGCTCGCAGCCTGGAAACCTTACCGACGCTTCAGAGCCACCACCGCTCCGTTCTGGCCATCGCCCTTCCCCATTCCATGGTTACTCGGGTCTCTTCAAGTTGCACGTTGAAGGAAGGAGCCAGTGCTTACAAACGCCAAGTCAAAGTGGGGCGGAAGGCAAGCGAAACAAGGGGAAAGGTTGCCTTTGTACATTGTTCAAGTCGTCACAGCCACGGCAAACGGACAGCACTCTTGGAAGGGACACGATACGCAACCGCCGCAGTTACTTCTTCTGGTGGTTGATGAAGCGCAGCGCCAGCAGCGCCAGCATGCGTAGCGCGGCGATCATGATGATGTTGATGGTCATGTAGTACCCGATGTCGTCGTAGCGGATGTCGAAGACCTCGTCGAGGTACGAGCGGATGGGGATGCGGCCGATCGCGGCCGGCGCGTTCTCGAGGAGCTGGCAGCCCGACGGGTAGGCGCTCAGGTCGATCGTCGTGTTGCTCTCGAGCGCGTGCAGGACCTCGGCCAGCTCGTCGTCCGAGCACTCGCCGAAGAGCAGCGCCGAGAAGAGCATGAGCGAGTAGCGCTGCGGCGTGATGTCGAACAGCCACTTGTAGTTGTCCGGGAGGGCGCTCGCCGGCGGGTTGAAGCCCATGAAGAGCACGAAGATGGAGTTGAAGAGCACGCCCAGCAGCGCCGCCACCTCGACGCTCGGCATAGCGAACGACAGCAGCTGGCCGAGGTACACCTGGCACAGCACGTGCAGCGTCATGTTGAGCCAGTAGAAGACCCAGTGCGCGAAGCCCGAGAAGCCCGCCATGAAGTAGAAGATGGCCGAGAACAGCAGGCTCGCCATCGCCGTGTACGGGATCTCGACGACCGTGAAGCCAACGAAGTACCAGAACGAGTTGTACGTCTGCGACGCGCGCTCGCGGTAGAACGACTGGCGCTCCTCCGACGCAACAGGCACGGCGCTGTTGAGCGCCACGATACCAAGGAACGCCGTCGTACAGAACACCATACCGAGACCGCTGTTCACCTCCTGGTACGTCTTGTAGTCGGCACCGACGAACACGAGGCCGAAGAGGACGCCCATGAAGATGTTGACCGCCATACGCGTCCAGCTGTACGTCGGCAGGCGCCAGTAGATGCGGAAGAAGCGCTGCAGCACCATGCGCGCCTGCGTCACGCTGCTAGACGCGCGCTTGGTCGCGAACGACAGCGCAGACTCGCCCGAAGCAGGACGCGACACACCCTCCTCGTTCAGCTCCCTCTCCATCTTGGTCTTCAGCGGGCTCTGCTGGAAGTGGTCCACGAAGTCCACGTCAGTCTGCACGCTGTGGTCGACGCCAGCGCCGATCACCTCGAGCATCCACGTCGCCGGGTTGTAGTCACTCTGGATCGCCGGGACGCCCGGGATCTCCTCGAAGTAGTTGATCAGGTTCGACGCGCGATTGCCCAGGTCGCCGAAGAAGACGGTCTCGCCACCGCGCTTGAGTAGGAGCAGGCTGTCGAACAGCATGAACACCTCGGTCGACGGCTGGTGGATCGTGCAGAGAATCGTGCGGCCCGAGTTGGCCACCTTGCGAACGCCATCCATGATGACCTTGGCGGCACGCGCGTCCAGGCCACTCGTCGGCTCGTCCAGGAAGATCACACTGGGCTGCGCTGCAAGCTCAACACCGATCGTCAGGCGCTTCAGCTGCTCGACAGTGGCGCCGCGCACGCAGTAGTCGGCGATCGGGTCCAAGTCCAGCAGCTCGAGGCACTCCTGGACCGAGTCAAGCTTCTTCTCGGTCGACACATCGCTGCCCTGGCGCAGGAACGCGCTGAACGTGAGCGCCTCGCGGATCGTCGCGGCGTCCGAGTGGATGTCCATCTGCTCGCAGTAGCCCGTGCTACGGCGGATCGCGAGGTCCGTCGCGGGGAAGCCGTTGAGCAAGATCTGGCCACGAGCCTTGCCGCCGGTCTTGCGGCCGGCGATCACATCCATCAGCGTCGTCTTGCCAGCGCCGGACGCACCCATTAGAGCCGTCATCTTGCCAGGTCGAGCGAAGCCAGAGACGCCCTTGAGCAGATCCTTGGTGGCCTTCGTGTCCTTCGGGTCTGGCACTGTGTACCACAAGTCGACGAACGCGACGGTCACTGGCACGAAGTTGCGCTCACGGGCGAGACCAGCCGCTGTCGAGTTCATCTGGAGCCGGGTCTCGTCGTTGGTCTTGTCGAACTGCTTCGGGGTCGCCAGCGCCTGGTAGTTGTCGTTGCTGTTGGCGGCCGCGACCTCCTTGCGCGTCGGCGGGACAATGTTCTCCGGCGTC
Source organism: Phytopythium oedochilum (assembly GCA_023338025.1). Lineage (NCBI taxonomy): Eukaryota > Oomycota > Peronosporomycetes > Pythiales > Pythiaceae > Phytopythium > Phytopythium oedochilum. The sequence continues at coordinate 31,398 of JAADXX010000209.1, read as the reverse complement.
TCAATGCGCTTGTACTCGAGCGTGCGGTACGCGAGCAGCATGCAGACGATGTACACGGCGACGCTGAAGATGATGCCGTAGTAGATCCACTTGTGCTCCGTCTGGATGTCGAAGAAGCTCAAGTAGTACTTGCCCATCGTCATGCCGTACGTCGCGCAGTAGTCGACGCCCTCGTAGACGCACTGCTCGAAGCGATCGTTGCGGTACTGGCTGATGGCAATGCTGCGGATGCCCCACGAGATGGGGTCCAGCCAGTAGAGCCAGATGAAGTAGTCCGGCAGGTTGTTGCGGGTGACGACGAAGCCCGCGAAGAGGATCGCCATCAGCAGCGACACCATGGCCAGCGGCTTGGCCACGTGCACGTCCGTCGTCGCGCACGCGATGTAGAAGAAGAAGGCCGAGAACGTGAGGTTGGTTAGGAACAGCACGAGCTCGAAGAGCAGGTACGCGCCGACGGTCGAGACGAAGCCGCACATCCAGTACACGAACGAGCCGAACACGAGGCTCTCGACGATCGTCAGTGGGATCTGGCTCACCGACATGGACACGACGTACGACGACGTGCGGTAGAAGTTTGCGCGCCGCTGCTTATAGAAGACGTCGCGCGCGGCGAAGTACACGGGCAGCATGGGCGTCTGCGCGAGCGCCAGGTACATGATGGAGAAGAAGATGATGCCCATCACGACCTGCACGTCCGTGAAGTCGAACTGCCAGAACACGCTGGCGTACAGCAGGCCCATGAGCACGAGCAGCACGGCCTTGCCGCGCAGAAAGGCCTTGTTGCGCACCGTCACCATGATCTGGCGGCGCATGAGCGTCACCGTGCTGTCCCAGAACGTCTGCTGGAACTCGGGCACCGGGTCGAAATGGTGCTCGGCGTCCTTGACGCGTGCCGGGTCGAGCGGAGCGTCGAGCGCGGCCAGCATGTCGGCGTGGATGCGCGAGCACGCGAACCGCTCGGCGAACTCGCTCGGGTAGCGCGGGTGCTTGCCGTCGAGGAGCGGCACCTCGTACTGCTTCTGCTTGTCCGTGCTGAGGTCGACGAGGAAGTCGGCGACGTCGCGGCTGGGCGGGCACACGAAGCCGAGGCCGCGGAAGTAGTCGACGACGAGCTCGCGCGGGCCGTGGTACAGCACCTCGCCCTCGTTGAGCAGCATGACGCTGTCGAACTGCTCGAAGACCTCGGGCGCCGGCTGCAGCAGCGACATGACGATCGTCTTGCGGAACGTCTTGGCCAGGCTGCGCTGCGTGCTCACAATGTCGAAGGTCGCGGCGCTGTCGAGGCCGGTCGAGATCTCGTCCAGCATGCACGCGGCCTTGTTGCCGAACTCCATCTCGCCCGTCGTCACGCGCTTGCGCTCGCCGCCCGAGATGCCGCGCATCATGTTGTCGCCCACGACCGTGTCGACGCAGTTGTCGAGCCCAAGCTGCTGCACGACGAGGTCCGGCATGTGCGCGTTGAGCGCGCGCGCGGCCTCGAGCGCGCGGTGGTTCTCCTCTGGCGAGCCGTTGCAGAAGTGCTGCGCGAGCGCGCGGTCCGCGAGCGCCGCGCCGCCCGAGAAGATGTGCGCGAACTCGAGCGTCTCACGCACCGTGAGCATGGGGAAGTGCGTGTCGCGCTGCGTCACGTACGACACGAGCTGCGGCAGCTTGCGCATGATGTGCGTCTGCGCTGTGCCGTTGTACGAGACGTCGCCCTCGAGCACGATGTTCTTCTCGAGCGGGAAGCGGCCGCCGAGCACCTTCATGAGCGCCGACTTGCCCGAGCCCGGCTGGCCCAGGATGAGCGTCATGGTGCCCGGGTGCAGCACGCCGCTGAGGTTCTTGAGGATCTGCTTGCGCACGACCGCCTTCTTCTGTCCGCAGCGGCCGTACCTCTTCTTCAGGTGGTTCGTGATCGTCGGCAGCTCGGCCTTGGTCTCGCTCTCGTCCGCCACGACCAGGTCGGCGCCCAGCGACAGGTTCCGGAAGCGCAGCTCGAGCTGCGGCAGCGCCTGCCCGAGCGCCAGCTCCATGCGGGACGCCACGTGCCGGTGCAGCGCCTGCGGCCCGTGCGCCATGAGGTCGGCCGCCGACCCGTACGTGATGGCGGGCGACGGCGGCGGCGCCATCGACACGGACGACGCGCGCGCCTTGCCCTCCGCGCTCGCCATGGACGACAGCTTGCGGCCTGTGGACACGGACGCGGGGCTTCCGCGGCGAGTCGAGTAATGGCGGGCAAGAGAGACGCAGGGGCGTCCCAGCTTACGGCGGGTGAATCCGACGAACGCCAGGCGCCGAGAGAAGGGCGGGCGATAGAGAAGCGCCGCCTCTCGGGCGTGAGGAGTGCCACCGCCCCCACAGGTTCCTCACCAGCGACGGGGTCACGCGGACGACGCCCGAGGCCCTCGGCGAGACACAACATACTCGGCCTCACTATTGATGGCGGCAGGTGCAACGAGGTGAGGTCCAGGCGTGAGCAGCTCCCAGCTGGCCGACGACCAGACGACCACGGTCGCGTCTTCCCCTTCCCCTCCCATGACTGCATGTCGGCCACTCTGCGTTCGCTCGTAACAGCAGGTGGCGGCGCCGCGCAACATAATCTGACGAGCATCCACCAAAATCCAGGGCCCGCGCCGCCGCGTGGGGAGTCCGCCGCCCGCGCCGGTGAGATACTATATAACAGAGCGAGCGCGCATATATGATGGCCTGCGTCTGGGAGTCCAATGCAGCGCGCCGGCGCATGGAGGAATAGTACTCGGCGACATACCGGCAGGCTCCTGCCGTCGTGATGAGCCAAAACAGACGAGCGAGTGCGTAGAGGCGGGCCATCGCGGTCGTGTGGTCGCACACGTGTCAAGTTCATGATGAGGTGTTCGACCTTTGTGCGTCGCTTGTTGGTGCGATGGCTCACTGGCGCTCAAGTGCTCGCTATGATCTATAGCTTCAACTATTGCGAATAAATCACGAAAACGATCCGGCTCCTCGTCCACTTCAACAATCCCTGGCACAAGTACAGCAGTACAGTACTCTTCGCAATGCAAGCTGCATGCGCCAATCTGATCTCGATCGGCCGTAAGCACGGGCTGACAGGCAGGACATGGACGCTTCGGCCATGACGCCCGCGTCCGCTGCCTTTACAGTATCATTGGCGCCGCATGGCCACGCCCGCCAGTGCGGAGCGCCAGTGATTTGCAATGCGGCCCGCATGGACCCATTCCGAGGGCTTGGCACAATGGACCCCCTGCCATAGTGGGCTCTCCGGTGGGACTCAACTGTTTGCACTTGCAGCGCGAGGAGAAAAGGGGGACCGGGGCGCTGGCGTGGAGGTCTTACGGACCATGCGAGCGATTACGCGTGATAGGAGTAATGATTCCGTAAGAATACATACAGTACGAATCACGCTTCATCATTCAACCACCGCAGCCAAGTCGGTCCGTGACCCGCTCGCGCTGGCCTTGACGGCCAATCCGCTGGTCGCGAGGTGACCAAGTCGGCCGGGGTCACTTGCGCCGCCTTATCAGAGACCAGACGCCGCCCACGCGAGCCGGCGACGACGCGCGCAGAGCAAGGCGACGGACAGGGATCTCCAGCGGGATCTCTGCGACTCTGAGGACCTCCTGGCGGGATCTCTGCGACTCTGAGGACCTCCTGGCGGGATCTCTGCGACTCTGGGGGCCTCCTGACGGGATCTGTTGGACCGACCCAATCCTTAACATCGCCCGTCCGATGGACCCGCCGTGACCAGTCTGCTGGCGCCATCCATTGCACTGTGACAGTGTCACAGTGACACACAAGACTGATTCGTCGCGCCGTGGTACTTATCACGCTGGACTCCAGTGTACACGCGAGCAGCAGACAGATGAGCGGGGCGTACAGTGTCATGTTGGACAACCTACGCATTCCCTCGGAGAGGGAGCAGGCCGTTGGCCTGGAGTGAGCAGCCGCGTCGTCTCGGGCGAGCAGCGGAAGGCGCACGGCGCCCGAACAGCGGCCCAGCAGCTCTATGGCCTTCTTGATCGGCTGCGGGTTCGGCTCCACGAACAGCGCGACCACCAGCAGCACCTGTGCAAGCGTCCGAGTGTCAGTCCTCCTGCTACAAAGCATGCGCATTCGGACTGCGCACGCACGTTCTTCTGGTGCGCCTCCCTCGCCGCCTTGAAGTCGCCGCGCTGCACCGCGCGAGTGACCGCCAGGACCCGCTTAGGGGCTGACACACAAGCACACAAAGGCTTGGTTAGAGCATGACTGCACCATCAATATGGATGGACTATAGTACCGGCGTTGGAGAGGATGCTCATGACGCCGGTGGCGCCGACCGCCATGAGCGGCAGAGTCATGTTGTCGCTGCCGGAGATGACGTTGATGTCGCACAGCGCGAGCACGCGCACGGCGTTGTCGAGCGAGCCGGTCGCGTCCTTGAGCGCCACGACGCCCGGCAGCTTGGCCAGCTCGGCGATGGTCTCGGGCGCGACCTCGACGCCCGCGCGGAACGGGTTGTTGTAGATCATGACGGGCAGACCAACGGCTGCGACGGCCCTGAAGTGCTCGTAGATGCCGCGCTGGCTCGGCCGCGCGTAGTACGGAGGGATGACGAGGCACGCGTCCGCGCCGGCACGCTTGGCCGCGCGCACCAGTTGCACCGCGAGCTCCGTCGAGTGCGAGCCCGTGCCGGCGATGACGGGCACGCGCTTGTCTGTCCACCTGACCACCTCGGCGATGACCTGGAGGCGCTCCTCCTCGCTCACAAGCGAGTTCTCGCCCGTCGAGCCCATCTGCGTGCATCGGCAACAGCACGCGGTTACCGACGCGAGTATGGAGCGAGCGACTCGAGCGGCGCACTTACGGGCACAAGGCCGTCGACGCCGACGTGGATCTGATCCTCCACGAGCCGCTCAAGGCTCGCGTAGTCGACGGCCGAGCCGTCCGGCGTGAACGGGGTCACCAGCGCAGTGTACACGCCGTGGAACTGCATCTTGGCGGGAGGCGCGGTCGCTTTGGTCGCCAGGCGGCAAGCGCAGCGGCGGGAGCGGACCGTCGGAGTTCGGCGAGCATGGGGAGCAGAGAAGTGAGCCGTCGGGCCACTTGGGCCACTGGTAACGTCAAGATGATGAGATGCAAAACGTTACTAATTTAAGCGATTTTTTAATTATGATATTATTGCTAAACTATTTATTAGCATATGAGTCTCCTTTTTGGGGTGTTCTGGCCTGTTCATTGGCTAAAACACCTCAATACCGCCACATGATTCGACAAAATTTCTTCTTTTTCCGCGAATCATGTCGGGCGTGTAAAGATCCACCGCCAAGAGTCGCGACGTGAGACTCTCTGGATTGGGATCGCGCACTCCAGAAGGCAGCAACTGAAGCCCCACGCTCAGCTCCGCAGCAATGGCGCTCCTGGCCGCGCTGGTGCAGGTCGGCGCGGTGCTGGCGCTCACGTGGTGGGTGCTGGCGCGGTACCGGGACGCGTCGGTGCCTCCGGCGGTGCTGGCGGCCGTCTTTTGCTCCTGGGCCTTGGGCTTCCTCGGACTCCTGCTCCTGCCCATGGACATCGCGACCAACGGCCTGGAGCTGGACACGCGGCCGCTCAGCACCTACCTGGCCGCGTGGGAGCTGCTCTACTGGCTCACGTTCCTGCTGAGCTGGCTCCTGCTGCCCTTCCTCGCCGAGCTGCGCCTCAGCGGCGAGTTCTCACTCAAGACGCGCGTCACCGGGTCCCTTCGCAGCCTCGTGTTCCACTGGTCCATCCTCGCGTCGGCGGCGGGCGTCGTGGCGTTGTACCTGCTGCTCGTGAGCCGCTTGTCGCTCCGCGGAGTCGTCGGACTCGCCATGGCCAGCGCCAACACCTACGGCCTGCTCTGGCTCGTCGCGTTGCTCGGCTACGGACTCGTCGACATCCCTCGGTCGCTCTGGACGCTCCGCACTCCGGAGCGGCAGCTGCGCCAGTGGCACTTTAGCGCCGTGCAGCTGCACGAGGAGCGGATGGAGGCCATCTTCCTCTACGACGAGGCGTGCGCGGACATCTCGAGCTGCTCCCAGCGACTGCTGCAGGCCGAGAGCGACGCCATTGTGCTCACGTCCGACATGCAACACGTCAAGACGTGTCTCGCGCGAGTTGTGTCGCTAACGGACGGCCAAAAGCAGGCCTCGGGTGCGCCGAACGAGCAGACGAAGGCTTCCCAGAACCGGCCGCATGTGACTACGTCGGGCTTCACAGCCAAGGCGAAGCGCGCGTTCTCACTCGGCGCTCGACTGCAGGCGGCGCCCACGATGCGCGAGGTAGTGGCGCTGCACCGGCGAGTTCGCGCGTCGCAGCTCGAGCTCCGGCGCTGCGAACAAGCTTGGATCGACCTGTGTGTGCGCATCGAAAAGCTGCGGGACCGAGTGGCCGAGCGCCAGCTTCCAGCTTCGCGTCTGCTTCCAGGCACCTCGCTGGTCAACCGAGCGCGAAACCTCGCTGTGAGTACCCGCTTCCAGCTCGATTCGATGGTTTCGGAGCCCGTTTCGATCTTCTGCGCTGTCGTCGCGGGCTTTGCGTCGCTCTGCATCCTGTGGAGCGAGCTCACCATGGGCTGGAACATGCCGTCGCTATCAATGTTCCGATGGGTCATCTCCCGCGAGAAGACTGGAGCTGGCGAGACAGACAGGAGCGCGACGGCTGCCGAGCTCGTGGCTCTCGCGCTGCTCGTGTACATGGTCGTGTGCGCGTACTCGAGCGTGTTCAAGCTGCGCTGGTTCGGCAAGTACGCGCCGGTGGCGCACGGCAACTCGACCGAGCTGTGCCTGCTCAAATCATCGACGATCATGTGCCGCCTTCAGTTCGCACTCGGCTACAACGTGCTGCTGCTGCTGAACGACCACGAGGTGACGGACCGCACGGCCTTCCACGCGTTGTTCGACAACATGCACGTCGTGCACGTGTTCGGCCAGAGCTTCTCCGTCTACGCCCCCATCCTCATGGTTCTACTCGTCGGACTTGCGCTCAGTAACGCGTACGCGCGAGCGATGGCGGCGCTCGGACTCGAGCAATACGAGCAGCTTTCGTTCGAAGATGGCCCAGCCGACCAGACCCAGACAGTGACCAAAGGCGAACAGCTCGTGCAGAAGGCGCTCGAGCGGCACCACGCCCTCGTCGCGAGGCACAAGCGCGCGTATGACAGCGGAGGAGGCAGCGTCTACGGGTTCGCTCCGACCGCGACCGTGGCGCAGTCACTACTAGATGATGAGAATGAAAGAGAGAGCAGTGTCCGCGCACACGACGCGGCTGGATGGAGATCGAGCGACGCGCTTGTGTAGAGAGAGGTGTATACATCCTAAATCCTATGTTCATACTAGCACAATAGCCGTTGCTTGTCATTTCAAAGCGCTGAACATGTCATCCAGCCACATCGGGTACCGATACATTTGGGCCGGCACACACGACACCCCGCGCTTCAAATACTCCCAGTTGCTGCTCGACGCGTCCATCAGCCTCGAATTGGTCGGAGACACGAACGCCGTCAGTTCGCCAGAAAACACTTCGCCGCGCTCCACGCAGTACGGAGAACCCGACGCGGATATACGCTCCGGAAACAGAGCGTCACCAGGAAACGTGAGCCATTGGTCCACCCACGCTGGGAAAGACGATATGTTGGTGCCATCGAGGTTGAAAGAGGTGAGCGTGGATGACGGCGTCGTCACGTTCTCTGGTAGTTTGGAGACATTCGTGTAGCTCAATCCGATGTACACGTTCCCGACCATCTCAAACAACTCGCTCGGCACCTTGGATATCGGGTTTGCCGCAAGTTCGATTGCTCTTGGACGAAGCCGAAGCAGCACGTCGGGGACTTCCGTCAGCAGCGCCGTGTCAAAGTGAATGATGGATCCTGGAGCCCATTTTGAATCTAGGTCATTCGGGAGTGAGCGGATATTTGTGTCCAAGAATCCAAAGATGTTGGTCGTTGGTGGGAAGTCATCAGCGAGTAGACCAGGCGGTATCTCTCCGTTCGAGAAGCGCACTCGCACCAGCATTAACAGAGAGAGGGACCAATGACTGCTCTTGGTTAAGGCAGCGTGTTGGCCCCATTTCGCAATGGTCGAGTTGTATATCTTCAACGTCCCGAGGTTCGGAAACGACTGGATGATCGGTGGCATTTCAAACGACGGACAGTGGCGAACCATCAAAGTGGTCATCGATGGTGGATGCAAACCGTCGAGACGCTCATGGATCTCGGCACTAGCACCTTCAATCCCGTCTCTGTAACAGTTGATGAGCACAAGGTTGCAAGACGGTTGGGTGATCCCCCATGGCCTGACTTGCATGACGCACTCTGGGAGGTCTCGAGCCATTTCGGAGCTCAGGTGAAGCGCAAGCACGGCTGTTCCCCATACTGCAAAGGTGATGCGTTGAAGCTTGGTCAGTGGGCTGTTCTTGACAGTATTGTTGGCCCGAACCAGTAATTGGAGTGCAGACGCCTTGCGTTCATCCTGGGTCGTGCAATTTGAAACATCGGGGACGATCAAGTTCCAGCGCTGTCTCCACCCGTGCCTTGTCGTTTTGTCTGTTACTTCACTTGCAAACCGCTTCAGCGTGTTGAGCGTGCCAATCATGCTCAGTGCAAACACCAGTCGCGATGCGAGGTCCACCCACGAAACAACAAGAATGATCTGGAACTCGTTCACGGCGTTGATCAACCAGGCGTCGTCGAACCACTTGAGGCCAAATGTATTGGGCGTATCAACGCCACCGTCGCGCGCGTAGATTGTGATGAGCACAACTGGGACAATAATGGACGACGCAAAGTCGAGCGTCAAGTCGAACAGCATCGTCACAAAGTACCGAGTCGTCGGTGAGCGGTGGAACATGGTATGCACAAGAGCCATGAGCCAGCAGTTGAGCACTAACAGACCCACGTAGAATCGGTTGAGCCACGCCCCCGCGAGGTATTGGCTCATGCGGTATGCCTGAACGGTCTGCAATATCGTCTCGAATGTCTCACGAATCAGCAAGAGCAAATCGAAGCACGGTCCACTGACGCCGAAGAAGCCGGTCGACGAGAAAAGCGCCTCGTACACGAGAAGAAGCGCTCGTGTTACAGCCTGAGCAATGCTCCGGCGTCCTCTTATTGGTTTGGCACGGATCAAATGATGGGCGAAGATAAATTGCTGGTGGCGCACAGACAGCACCACCATCTTCAGCAACAGCCCGAGGTTGATGATCGCGATCGATCCGTATACAAAGGCGATGTCTCGGTAGTGCTGTGAAGCCATGCCAACATGGTACACTGCTAGAAACAGGCTCGTTCCGCTGCCCAGAAGCTTCCAATAGCAGTACGACGACAAGCCAAAGTAAAGAAACATGACCGCGTGAAAGCCGACGAAGACGCTCCATGCGACTGCCGTCATGAGATGCACGGTCCATCCAGGCTTGATTGCGACCGATATGTCGGCAGCAGTCGGGAAAGGGTGAGGAGCGATCATCTTTGACTCTGCGATTGGCAAACTGGAAATGGATAGAGGAGAAGAGCAGCTTGATTTCCCCACGGAGCTCACGCAAGACGCAAATAGATCAATCGCACTCCGTAATTAGTCGTTCGGTGCCTCAACTCGTGCACTTGAAGGAGTGTCGTTGAACACCCAAATGACTCACAATGCTCGGGACTCTTGGTCATTGATCACATCGTGGTTGGTTATTCTGAGCCAACTCCTAGGTATCTCGTCAAACACGCCAGCAACCACCTCCGTCTGTCTGCACATTGGGGCTATCACTAGCACAGCCAGCATCATGAACGCGTCACTGATGGCGCCCACCGCCCCCTCACCTCCTAATACGGCTGCAGATGCATTCGATCCACCAGAACCCGCACTTACCACCCGGGAGCGCGCGCTTTTGGTCGTGCGGCACGTACCTCTGCTCGCTCAGGCCGTGCGGAGCGCTGTGTGCTCCCAAAATGCTCTTGTTGACTCGCTTGCCGCTCGTGAGTTTGCCGCAGACGAGTACATCTACGCACAGGGACAGACCGGCGTACGCGAACTCTTCTTCCTCGAGCGTGGACGCGTGTTGCTGACCAAACGACGGCTCGTAACAACCGCCAGCACGGCTCCCACTCGGCTCCCGATGGCAGGCAGATGCCGCTCGCAGGCAGACACTGACATAGAGACGCAGGTGGACGTGATTGAGCCATTCGAGTATTTTGGGGAGCTTTCGCTGCTTTCGAACGCGGCTACGCGTCCAACCAACGCCGTCGCGGTTGCCAGAGGCATTGAAAACAAGGTTGACGGAGCAGACGATGATGGCCAACCTCCAGTAGCATGCTTCGCCATGTCGGAGGATGCATTTGCGATGCTCTTAGCACCGCTGCACGAGCTCATGCTGGCGCGCGTAGAGCTGCGCGTTCACCGCGTGTTGGACCGCGAACGACTCTTCCAAACGTGGAGCTGGCCACAAAAGCGGTTCATGCTGGAGCGCTGCTCGTTCGAGCGCTTCCAACCGGGCACACGCCTCTGCGAGCAAAGCGACACCCACGACGACCGGTTCTTCGTCGTGATGGAGGGCGAGGCCGACGTCGTTATGGATGAAAACGACGAGTCCGATCATCGGTCGACACTGCGTGAAGGTGATGGTGGTGACGCCCAGAGTGGCAGGGCTGAGGATCAACCATCGGGTACAGTCGTTGCGCGCAAGTGCAAGTTCCAGAGTTTTGGCGAAATGGCGCTGCTCGGATTCCCGAGAGTGGCGAGCGTCATTGCCGCCGAGTTGTCCTTGTCGGCTGGCGGCGGTGGACTCGCGTGCGTTGTCATCACCCGCGCCGTGTACACAGCCGCCAAGCGGCTTCGCACGCTCAACGCAGCCATTTCCGACGACAGAGCGAGCGATAAAGATCTGGGTAGCACCAGCGGCAAGGACGAAGAGGGCGAGGCAGCGTTAGCGTCGATGCTGGCAGACGAGTGGGCATTAGCAGCCAACGCGCGCAAGCTGCGGCTATCTAATCCGCGGGTGGCTCAATACCTCGTCACCTTTATCCAGCACTTTAAGGCCGCGTATCAACAGCTCTTCGAGGGAAAGTCGGCCTACTTAGACCTGCTTCGGCGACTTCGTGACGAGCCAGAGCTAGTTCACGGGTCGGCAGGGGAGCCGACCGGCGAGTTGTCGGCTCTTGTAAAGCGGATCGTCGGCTCTGACGCATCGATCCCGGTCCCGCTGAATGTAACATCGCTCGGCGTAGTGAGGGCTGAAACGCGACGCGTGCTCGTTCTCTCTCCATCCGAACGGACCCCGCAAGACGTGGCGCTAATCGCGCGGATGGTGGAGAAGTCGGCGCTGGTCGCCAAAATCGAGCGACCGCCGCACGTATCGACTCTGCAGATTGCGCGTGCGCTCGCGCAGGTCGTAACGTTTGCTCGCGCGACGAAAGAGCATCCATTGGTGCGTCAGGGCCGCGTTGAGAGTCGCGCGTTCCTCATCCTGCGAGGGAAAATCAACATCGTCAACGAGCGCAGCGAGGGCGGTGGCGATGTGCTCGCGACGCTACGAGCAGGCGACTCGTTCGGAGAGCTCTCGCTCGTGGCCAAACTGAGGCGATCAGCGTCGGCGTACGCACTCACCAGTGCCGACCTCATCGCTTTCGACCGCGAGCACCTCGTCCGCATCCAGCGAGACATCCCAGGCATATCGGTGCAGCACCTGATGGTCGAACGTGCCGAGTTCCTTGCTCGACTATCCTTTATGCGTCCCGCACCGACGACGAACCGGTTCGAAATGGAGAGTGCACAGGACGAGGCGTTCGGTGAGTGCATCCGTGTGGCCCACGACGTAGTTGAACGTTCGTACGGCCCTCGCCACCGGTTCTTCCAGGACGAAGGCGATCGTCGCGCCTTGCTCATCGTCAAGTGCGGTGAAATTGGCGTCTTCATGCGCAAGCAGTTACCAGTCCAGTCTGCTTCATTCGGTGCCACTGCTGGATCGCCCCTTCCTTCAACTACTGCAGCTGCTCGTACTGTTCTAGTTCGCGTGGCGACGATCGGTCCACAGGAGATTTTTGGCGCCACCATCGCGACACTCAGCGCTACACCAAGCGTGTCAATGAATGAGGACGTGTCGGAGCTGGAAGCGACGACCATGTACGTCAGCGGCTCGCACGTGCAGGTGCTCGAGCTGCCGGAGCGAGGCTGGCGACGCCTTCGCCCAGCGAGTATCGTGCAGATCCACCGTTCACTGATCGAGCGGTACCTGTGGAACGCCAATGCTGCGGTCAGTCAGCGCTACTTCTACCACTTCGACCGACCGTGGCAGCTCGTGGGCACCAGCTCAAATATATCAACAGGCGACGATAGTTCTAGTGGGAAGAGGGCATCAATCTCCGTACCACAGGTCAACACACCACCAAAGCTTCAGGAGACGATTGAACCAGCGACGACGACACGACTAGTGCGGCACATCAACGAGAAGAAGCGACACACTAGCCAAGCAGGCGCCTTCGTGAACCTATTTGCCGAAGTGAGGGGAGAAACTCGCGTTCATCCATCGGCAGTGAATAGGGCAACAACTTCGCCGGTGCGCTGTTCAACTTCGGCTCCACCCGTGCTGCCTGTTTTGCCCAGTTCATCGCTTGCCACCTTTACACCCATGCCTACGACCTCGCAGTCCATTCGCAACGCGCCATTATCAATATCGATGGCAGCCTGGGGAAAAGATGGCTCTCCGCGCCAGGCGGTGTCGAGTTCTCCTACTTCTTCTTCAACTCTAGGTGGTTCGTTCTCGCCGAACGCAAACGCTTCAATGGAACCACGCGAACTCTCTTTCGCTGGTGCTAGTGATCACATAGGCAAAGGGATGTCGATCGCTTTGGTTGGGTTCCCCGACAGCCAGAGAGTCACCAGCGAGTCGCCAGCAGGCTCTCCTGTGCGATCATTTGCTATGATTGCACCACCGCCAGGATCGACAGTTGCGAAGAGCTCGCCGAGGGTGGCCAACAGTCAGCGACGGTACCTCACACAACAGCATCAACAGCAGCAGCAGCAACACCCCAAGACCGTTCACCAAGGCTCGATCGAGTCGTCGACAACGGGAATCGCAACGTCTGATAAGTTCCAACGGATGTGGAAGCTCGATCGGCGCACTTCGCTCGGTTGACAGATGCCGCGTCGCGTTTGCGCGCCGACTTTCGTTTCCCATCAAAAATAGACGCTTCACCAGTGAGACGACGACAAGCCCTCAGCCGTCTGCAGTCGAGAATCGACGATCGAGTGTGCCGGGAACGATGCAGTGCCCAGGCGGGAGTCAACTAAATCGGCAGCGTGCAAGTTGTTGGCTCTTTTCTCGTCTCGCTGGCCTGCGTGGCTTGAGAATCCCAGAGACCGGGATCTTCAGTCCCGAAGGCGTCTTGGAGACTTGGCTGTTCACCACCACTGTGAACGGGAAGCGTCAGTCGAGTAATCAGGATGCGGCAGCTCATCGATCCTTCAATGTGTCCGCTGATATCGTCGTGAGCACACACGATATCGTGTCGACGAACTTGCTGCGGTTCGAAGCGCATTTGCAGGTTGGGTATAGTGAGCAGCAAGTGCACTACGCGAGTATCTCACTCAATCTCGATCTTGATCTGGTGGACAGGATCTGGCGAAGAGCCGAAGTGCACGACGGACGCGGAGCGCACGTACCACCGCCGATCTCGGACCGGTGTTGACACAAGTCGAACCAAACAGCGTCGTGGTAGCGGTGCAACAGCTCAATGACGCTCCACGACAGCTCTCGGAGCTGGCCCTCGACCGACTCATACGGTCTCTGTGCGCGCGAGAGTGGCAATTACTCTCCATTGCTGCGGAAGCGACGAATACGAGGCAAGAGAGCGCTGACAAAGGGAGTACTGACGTCCCATTCGATATGGCATCCGTGTCCGGGGTCGTTCCGTACCGTGGAAACACCCCTTTTTGCCTCCAGGAGCATGCTACGGATGCAGACAGAGTGATCATCGCACGCTTTGGGCTGATTAACTGCATGGAGCCGAGTGCCGGTGGTAGTACGAGGACTGCGGCTCCAGTACCATCTGTTGCGGGCCGTCTATCACTCTCGTGGAAGAGCGCGGAGCCCATTGTTCGATGTCAGTGTTGCAAAGCGGACACAGCCTGCTCACACAGAGTAGACACTCTTCCAGAGGTCTCTCCTTCGCTTTCAAAGTGCATCGAAGCGGCAACTTGTCGCGTGTTCTCACATCTGCGCGAGTGCCACGCGACGGTGATGACCTCAGCAACTCTCGAGTTCGCAGTTACTCAAGACGCCAACGTTGACGATCACCTAGGCGTTGTGCTGGTCGCAGCCTCATCCATCTCCTTCATCAACGCACTGTCATCAACGGCGAGCACTGACCCGATCAATGTGTGGCAACCAAACAGCACCGACGATCGCACTGAGTGTGAGACGGCGACAGTCTCTGGCCACGGTGAGAAGACTTGGGTGTTTGATCTCTCTCTTCGATCTCTTTCAGTGCCAACCACGCGAAAACCCTCGGCTCGACCTAAGCGCCGAACGCGCGTCCGCGATGAAGACCCTCCCCTGCCGCGAGTGTGTCGCCAATGCCGCGGACCGCTCGATGTGGCGCTTGCAAACGAGCTCAAGCAAGAGCGGGCGACCACGTGCGCCGCTCTCGCCAAGTTTGAGACTCTCCAGGAGTCGAGAGTGGCTCTTGAGCAGTCAAGACAGGCGCTTGAGGCTAAGATCGTGCGATTGCGACGAGATCGAGACGACTGGAAGGAGCGCTGCGACTCCATTGTGGTGGCGCACAAGGCAGCAATAACGGAGGTTCGCTTGAGGCTGACAGAAGCTGGCGAATCCCGTACGATGGCGCTAGAGGACGACGCATGGTTCGGCTGCGACCCTCAACGCTGGGAACAGCACGAAGAAAGCATTCGGCGCCGCGTCTTGCTGCTCGCCGCCTCCCAAGTACAGCAACAGCACGCCGAGCAGCTCGAGCACTGGCGAGACGAGTGGAATGCTACATTGATGGCCAGCCAGGCAAGCACTGAGCTCCAGAGCGTCCTCCGCGCGAACCAAGAGCTTGAGCGTGAACGAGAGCTGCGCACGCGTCTGCAGACCAAGCTGGAGCTCGTGCGCGCCGATAGGGACGAGCTGCGGTTCCAGTGGAAATACGTCGCGCGACAGCTCACCGACATCAAAGCGCGCGGCGTTCACTTGCCTGTGCGCGTGGCAGGCGGCTACAGCTCGTATCCGATGCCTTCGTCCGAGAACGTGCGCGCCGTGGTCAAGTGGATCGTAGACTACGAGGTCAAGCGCGTGGCGCTGGAAGCGCGCAGTCGGGCGCGATCTGTCGGCAAGCGGCTCAAGCTCAAGCTCGAGCTCATGAGAGCGCTCGCAGGCCCAGCCTCGCTCTCGCCGACCAAGAAGAGGAAGGGCAAGAGCAGCGGCAGTACTGCGCCGAACGAAGCCCCAGCGGGCTTGCAGCGTGGACTGTCGGTCGCGCTGGAGTACCTGCCCAAGAAGTCGCTGCGAATGTCGCCGCATCGACGAGGCTTGTCGCCGTCACGCCACTCGAGTCGCACGCGTCTGTCGTCGCCATCGCCATCTCCACACTCGTCCGAAGCCTCGTCAGTGTCAGCGTCGCCGCAGCACTCGCCTGCGAGCCGCTCTTCCCCGCTGACTCTAGTGCGCGCCGCTCTCGTGGGCAACTGAGTGCTAGTCAATGGAGTAGCATCGCAATGGTATATTACACGCCGGATGTCAACACAAATGCGGCGCCATGCGCACACAGATACCGGTCACAGCACACACGCACTCACACTCACACACACAGCACGACATGAAAGGTAGTCAGTGGTCTTCAATCACCACTGCAGAGCCGCTGGAAGGTATTTGTCTGCGAGTCCCAGGTAGTACGGCAGCGTTGTCTCCGGCTGGACCTGTTGGATCGCCGCGTCCGAGACGGTAGAGTAGCGGCTGATAGAAGCCAGCCACTCCTTCGCGCCAATGCCGGCAGAAGACGACAGCACATCCGCGTAGCTGCCGCTCTGGTACCACGTCTTGAGGGACCAGAGTCGGATGGCAACCAACGCCTCCGACGGAAGCGACGCCCGGTTGTGCACGAGCACGCGGAATAAATATTCGTCCGGCGTCCACGGTAGCAGCAGCGCGTCGTCGAGGACGTCCTGGCACACCGCGAGAGCCTCGACGCCGCTTGCGTGGTCCTCATTTAGCTCGTTCAGCTCGGGGAACTCGATCGACTCGGGGATGTGCGAGCCCATGAGCCACGTCGAGTTGAGAGTAAGCCACTCGCGCGCGGAGACGCTGCGCAGCACGGCGTTCTCCTCGTCCGTCCACTGCAGGAACAGCAGTCCGAGCGCTCGCCTGGGTGGACCAAGCCAGCAAACGTCAGCACCGATCGACAACCCGAGACTAGCAGCAGATGACAAGCGTACATGAAGATGGCGAGCTGCAGCCAGTCGGGGTGTCCCTTGCTGCGCGCAGCCTCGGCCGACGCCAGCATGTAGCGCAGCACCCAGCTATCCTCCATGCGCGACTCGCCCGTGACCTCGGCCACGCGTTGGCACGCGTCGCGCACCGACCACGTCGCGCGCTCGCACGCTCCGAACTTGGCGGACTGGCGCTTCGCGAACGCGACCGTCTGGTGCTGGCGCATGACGCGCGAGACCAGTGGACGAGATCCGTGCGTGCTACACACGAGCGACTTGAGGTCGCCGCCTCCGCCCCACGGCACGGGCTCGCACGCCGACACGGCGGTGTGTCGCTCCGAGTCGATGCACAGGTATCCGCCGTGGAAGTTGCGCAGCGCGACGCCGCATCCGCCCTGCAGCGGCACGACCTGGAACGTCTCCCACGTCGAGTTGAGCGGCCGGTCCGCCAGCACGTGCCCGCCCTCCTCGACGCACAGGAACTTGCCGTGCACACTGCGCAGGAAGACCTCGCCGCTGGACGCGCTCAGCAGCGTCTGCCACAAGCTGTCGCGCGAGTGGCCAGGCCGCGCCTCAAGCTCGCCAGCCTTGGTCGCCGACAGGACCGAGCCGTCCGCCGCGCGGAGCGTCAGCATGCAGAACCACTGCCCAGACGTCGGCTTGAGCACGGAGACGCGCTCGTCGTCGGCCTGCGGGCTCAGTGGCAGCGACATGGGCACCTTCCGGAAGCACTCGGCGTCGTTGTACAGGAACAGCACCTTGGCGCCGGGCGTCACCGTGAAGCCCCAGTCCTCGTACAGCCCCACGAGCTTGCCGTGGCGCTTGGTGTCTTCCTCGGCCTCCAGGTCAATGCGGCGCACCCCCAGCTCCGCCAGCGTGGCGCGGCAGGCCAGGAAGAGCACGCGCGCGAGCCCCAGGCCGCGCCACTCGCTGTTCACGGCCAGCGACTTGACGTGCGCCGCCGCGCCGCCCTCCTCCAGCGTGAAGATGATTTTGCCCACCGCCCCGCGCTTGCTCGCTGCACAGCCAGCAACCCATCCGTGAGGCCGACCGCTCTGACGCCTGTCTGTCTGTCTATCTGTCCACCCAAGCGAAGCGCGGCGTACCGGTGAAGAGCACCCAGCGCAGCTCCTTGGTGCGCGCGTCGTGCGTAAACTCGAGCCGGAAACGCGCTGCACCGCCCATCACCGCGTCCAGCGCCGCGCGCGAGCCCACCGCGGCTGCGTCGGCTTCTCCGGCGGGCGTCGCAAGCAGCGCGGCCAGCGGCAACGCCAGAGTCGTCGCCATGGCTTGTGGTCGAGCGCAATGGTTGGAAAGTGGCGGCGTCTCCTCAAATTGCGCTCGCAGTCAACGAGGAGGCGCCAATTTTATCCGTTCGACGCGCTGATTGGTGGAAACCGGTCCGACTTCAATAACACATCACACGTGACGGGCGACAAGGTGGGCTGTACTTGGAGAATGTATGGTATAGTCCAACGCCTTTATACTTTCGTCCCGAATGTGTTCATCACTTCAACGTCGAAGCGATTTTGACTGCCGATAAGTAGCTCCGTTCGCTTGCGTGTTGGCGGATGGATGGACGGGCGATTCACTGCAACGCGGAGTCGACTGCCCGCTCGCTTTTGCTCGAGTATTGTGCTAAACGAAGAGACCAAGCTAGCGCCTATGGCAAACCTAGGGCACTAATAAAATACTTTTAATAACGCAACAAAATAATATGTTGGATATTTTTCCAGAGTTTAGTCTACAAAATGTGGATCGTGTCCACGTCCACCCCTCCCGTAAATAGGGCTCCATAGTTGGGAATCTGAATCGCGCCGCCGGCAGAATCGGGCAGCGACGCCGATCAAGCGCGTCCAGGTGTATAAATAGAGGTAGACGGAAGTGTTTGGTGACGACGCAAATAGGTCAAGGCGCAGAGGATGCCTCAACTGGGCCGCAATTCAAGCGATCGAGGAACCAACACACCAAACCCACCACGTTGCTTCCGGCTGAAATGTTGTTGAAGTCGGGTGTACTTGGATACTGTATGGTATAGTGAAGACGTCTGTCCGGCAGCCACTTCGCGGTCGAAGGGAAACAGGAAAGCGATCTCGATCTCATGCTCTACCTCGCAGAATTCACACTGAAAACGAAGAGCTGAAGAGCTGCCGCGAATTTCGCGACACATACAAAACGCAAATGCGGTGGCGCCGCTCGTGACGGTGCACGAGAAACTCCCAGTCTCGCCTGGTACTCCTGGCATCGGTCTGTCTGACCTGACGGGCGACCTCAGGACGCACGGGTTGGTGACTGGAGACCAGGAGCAAATAGCTCGGTCCGCCTCACTGGTGCAACCACTTGGAAAATATGATCTGGAGGCGGTGGAGTGCCTGGGCTGCGGTCGGTCACTGGGCGAACTCCAGTGCCACGCAGTCGTTCCCGAACTCCACCAGCGCAGCGGGACTTACATCGGAGAAGTCGACACGCAGCTCGCCCGTCGGTATCTTTTGAAGCACTACCGCATCGCTCCATCCGCGCTCTCCGGGTTTCCTGGCCGCTGCCTTGGCTGCCGCGAACGGGGGCGTGTGCACATCGAGTTCAGATAGCACGACGCCAAACGAGAACATGTCGGCCTTTTCGTCGTACTTGCCGCTCACCGTGACCTCTGGCGCCATGCACAGCATGCTGCCGACCCCCGTCGTCATGGTCGAGTCGGAGCGCTTGCGCGAGACGCCAAAGTCGGTGAGCTTGGCCTGGAGGTCACTCGTCAGCAAGATGTAGGGGGACTCGAGGTCGCGGTGGATCACCGACGTCGCGAGCGAGTGCATGTAGGCCAGCGCCTGACACACGCGGAACGCGATCCCAGCCTTGTCGCGGCTGAAGCCGCACGCCGCGCCACTCGACAGGTACGAGTCGAGCAGCGAGCGCAGGTCGCCACCCTTCCATGAGCTCCATCGCGGCGCACAAATCGTACAACATCTTCCACGCGACACCGATGAAGCGGACAATGTGCGGGTGGTCCATCGATGCCGAGAGCTTGACCTCGGCGAGGACGTTGTTAATCTGGGACAAGCTCTTGCGCATCTCGGGGCGTAGCATCTTGATGGCGACGTGCTTGCAGTTGTACACGCCGGCGAAGACTTGTCCGTACGCCGCTTGGCTTAGAGAACTGCCGAGGTTGATCTCAATTCGATTGACGCGTGACGTGGTGATAACGTCGTCTGCCCACAGAATTTTGACGCGTTCGGCAGCGAGCCCGAGTAATCGGATGGGCCAGTTTCCGACCGCGGCGGAAGCGCTTCCGCTGTCTGAAGTTCGACGTGTCCGATCGACTCCTGCTGCTGGCTCTTGTGTAGCGCGCTTGCCTTGCACATGACAAGCTCCACGCGCGCGACGCCGTGCAGCGGCGCCCAGAAGTCCTGCGCGTCCTGCCGCGCCGCACGGCCTCCGCAGCGGCGACACCACGGCAGTATCCACGTAACACCAGACTTCAATGACAAGGTCAGCTGTACTTGGGTACTCTATAGTATAGTACACATTATATAAACATCGTCGCAATTGTGTGGTCAAATCTGGTCGGTGGGTTGGTTCCTCGATCACTTGAATGGCGGCCTGTCGAGGCATCCTCTGCTATTTGCGTCGCCGCCAAACACTTCCGTTTACCTCTATTTATACACCTGTACGCGCGCTCGGTACGTCTCTCGACGTCGTAGACCGATTCTGCCGGCGGTGCGATTCCGATTCCCAACCATGGAGCTGTCTCAACCAGGAGGCGGAGCGCTCTTCACGGGAGGGGTGGACGTCGTCTCCTTCTTGTATGCGCATCATCAGCAGGGCGCGACCCAGCCTCCGCTCGCAGGCACCGATTCGATCCAGCTCTCTTCGTCTCTGTCAACGTTGCTGGACGCCAATTCGCTCCGCTTCGCCGATGCCTCAGGGCTCTTACAGCGTGCGCTTCTGTGGGACTCCGGGCTGCTCGCGACTAGCGACGTCGATGATGATGGTTTCGTCCAGGTCTTTACACGTTGCGGAGCCTCCATGTCGGATGTTGCGCTGTCCGAGAACGATATTAGCTCGGCAGGCTGCGACGTTGACTCGTGCGCCGTCGAAGCGGGTATGCGAGCCGTAAAGTCCAGCAGCCAGTGTTTGTTCGACGGATCGGGCTTCGGCAGCCGTATGCTTGAGGTTGTCAAGTGCGCAGTCGTCCGACGCCACCGCTTCGCTGCGAAAGAGTATCCAACGGGAAGCGACGTTAACATGCGCATCTGGTCGAACGGCGAGTTGGACGGGAGCTGGAAGCTGGACGAACTCCGACCGCAGATGTCTTCGGTGTCCGTGTCAGTGGATGCCACGACGTACCCGGCAGCGTTCTCTGTCATACGACTTGGCCAAACAGAAGCAGCACAGTCCGATCGGTGTGCGTCACCGCGGTCAATCGCGATCCCGTGCGCACAGCTCGACGCCACACCGACAGCCAGCGAGGGCTGGTGTCCTCCAACTCCGTCGCCGCTTCTCCATCGGTGGATACAGGAAGTCCGTGAAGGCCGAGAACCCTCCAACACGGCCGGTGAATCGATCCGGACCAGTGCGCCTGCCCACCAGAATACTGTGCAGCCTGCCGCGTTGATCGGCACGACGGGCATTGCCGTCCCTGACGCAGCCGCCCAGGACACCAACGTGGGTCTTACGGCACTGTGGCCGTCGTCTAGCGCCACGATCGATGCCATCTCCATGTCGTCGGACTTTGCGCGGCAGTACTACCGCCTCCGCTCCCGCGGCTCCGGACTCGACTTCGAGCTGAGCAAGTCGGTGGACGTTCCGGAGGAGGTGGTGGACCGCTTACGGCCGTTCCAGATCAGCTTCGGCCAGCTCTCGGGGCTGCTGCGACTCGCGCTGCTCTGGGACGCAGGCTACGTGCTTGCCACCGACGCGGCAGACAACGAACGAGCGCTGCTCGTCCCCGTCTGGGTGCGCTGCGGGCTGCGCATGTCGGACCTCGCGCTGTCTCGCGCCGCGTTCGCGTTCTCAGGCTGCGGAGTGCTCGATTGCTCCACCTTGAACGCGACCCACAACACGTCCATCACGTCGCTGCGGTCCGACACGAGCTCTGCGTCGTGCCGACCCGCGAAGCTCGCGACTGTGACCGCCTGTGCAGCCGACACTGCCGCTCTGGGCGAGCGCAACGTGTCGCTGGCGAGCTCGGACGCGCCAATATGGTCCGTCGGCCAGCTCAGTAGCAGTAGCTCGCGTGTGGTCCCACGTCCAACCATCCGACGGCATCAACTCGACCAGGCGGACACGACCACCGACCTGTACGCGATCCACACGCACTACACGATGGACGCTCTGGAGCGTGAGATGGTTCGCGGCCATGAGTGTCCGCGCACGCCGTCGCTGTCCGTCCCGTGCGTGCCGCTGGAGCTTGTACACAAGAGCCAGGGCGAGGAGTGGTGCCGACCGGTGCCGAGCCAGCTCGTCGTGTCCTGGCTCATCGTCGAGGAGCGGCAGTACCGAGCGCTGTTCCACCTCGTGGCACTCGGTGTCGCCGGCGTTCTCGCCATCGCCATCGACCTCTACTTCGACCGCAAGCCGCGCCGCGTGCGTGCGGCCGCGAGCGTCGGCTCGGTCGCCCTGCCGTCAGTGGCGAGCTCGGCGCTCGACTTTGACCCGGACCAGACGTCGACGCACCTGAGCGCCATGTCGGCCATGTCTGGCATGTCGAGCCGCCAAACGGACGACGCAGAAGACTGATAGGTCCATCTGTCGTTGGGTATTAGCTTGCGTCAAGGACAGCACCGATCGCTACGCGAGCACGCTTCGAGTGACCGGGAAGTCGTCTGCGACCTCGCCCGAGGCCGCGAACACCATCATCCCTCCTCCGCCAGCGCTGTCCCCGCTCTCGGGTCTCCTCGCGAACTGCTCCCACTGCTGCACGACGCTGGCGCTCGGCCCGGGGCCGAACGCGCAGTTGCTGGCGACGCAGACGCCAATGGCGGCGCGCGAAAAGTCCCCGCCGAGCTGGGTCTGCCAGTCGGCGAACGTGGAGCTCAGCGCCGCCGCGTACACGGCCTCGGCCGCCGCCTCGTCCTTGGCGGCGTTGTACGCCATGATGTTGACCCAGTCGACGTACGCGAGCACGCCGGCGGGGAAGCACCGCGAGTAGGACGCGTGCGCGGCGTCCTCGCAGAAGGACGGCTGTCCCTCGAACAAGTACGCGTCGTACGAGAGCTCCAGGCCCGCATCGCTTTCGTCCAGCACCGCCCGCGTCGCGCGCAGCACGTCCACGACCCTCGAGGCGTTGAACTGCGCGCCGACCGTCTCGTCGTCCAGGTCGAGACCGTCGAGACCGAACTTGTCCACTAGAGCGACGGCCGACCGCGCGAACGCGTCCGCGTCGGTCACAGCAGCCATCTCGTCGTTGTTGGTGGCGCCTCCGATGCCGCCGATCGACCGGACGCAGCGTCTGGATTAATGAAGCAGGAGGGAGGGTGAGTGCGGCGCTAGTCGGACGTATAAACAGCAGGTGGCGTACGCGCGCAGGCTCTGGACGCAGGCGGCGAGCGTCGCGTCCGCTCCCTGGAACGTCGGCGCGACGACGCCGTTGGCCACGAGCGCGAAGCCCCAGACGACGTGCGTGACACCCGAAGGCAGCAGGTCGCAGCCGGCCACCTCGCTCTGCCAGAAGACCACCGTGCGGTTGCTGGCCGCGACCTTTGGACACAATCCTGACGACCCGGACGCCGCCGAGGACGCCGAGGACGCCGAGGACGCGTACAGGCCGCTGGAGCCGCCGTCGCTGGAGTTTGAGGCCGCGCTGGCGCTGCTGCCGGCGTCCGTCGCGGCCGTGTCGCCGCCTCCGCCGTGGCGGACGAAGACGGCGACGCTGACGATGGCGCCGACGAGGATCACCACTTGAACGTATAACCGTTTAGAACGTGTAGAGGGGGACGTGTGGAGCGGGACGTGTAGAGCGGTAGGGCCGTACCTCCGACGAAGGGCAGCGTGCGGTTCCAGCAGGACGGCCGCCGGGGCCTCGGAGCGCGGCGCTGCTCCAGCGAGGACGACAGGAAGGGGCCCATGTCGGCCCGCGGGTAGTAGAAGGCCGTGTCCGCGTCGCCCGCGTCGGGAGCGCCGCCCTCGGGTCGCCACCAGCTCATCGCGGCGGCGCTCTCTAAGCTTATTGCTCGACGTTCTTTAGGTCGGAAGTGCGCGTCTCTTGGGCGGGTTGGATATGCGGGAGAGGTTGCCGTCGGGAGAGAGTTGGGTTCAACTCCAGGCGTAGTTATTCGTGAACACACTGTATTAGCAGTTCAAGTTGGAGTGGGTGCTTCCTAAAAACATATTTGCAATTTGCAACGCGCAATTGTCCCGATTATGGCGAGTTTAGGTCGCAGAGAAGAAAAAAATACGGTGCACCATCTGATTCCTGAAACCCAGTTGCATCAATCGAACAACTCCGGATTTCAAGATCAGCACCGAGCACCTCCACAATCTAATCGCGTCAAGGGGCTGCCGACCTAAATCTCACTTTGTAAATTGCTCAAGACTCCCGCAACGATGACAACTTTTCCACCTGCGACTCCGCGTCGTGAACGGATCGTGACTGGTCGAGGTGCTGGCTTTGAAGCGGATGAGCTGCGCGCGCTGCTCGAAGTGCTTGAGGAGCACCTGCCGATCGGAAGGGATGAGTGGGAGCTTGCTCTTGCCATCCATAATCGTCACTTTGGTGAGTTTAACCGAACGGTGGACTCGATTCGCCGAAAATTTGCCGCCTTATGCCGTTCGCGCATCCCAACAGGCAATCCAACATGCCCCGCCGAGGTCCGGACCGCGAAACGCGTGCGATACCTGATGACTCAGCGTGCAGACATTGGCGAGGGCGACCACATCCCCGACGATGAGCTGGGATTGGAGGCATCGGCAGCGGAACAAGTATCGGAGCGTCGTGTGGGCAGCGATACTGAAATCGGTGCAGCAACTGGTGCTATGGACATCACAGTAGCCCAAGATTTCGAGGCTCCAACGACTCCACTACGGTTCATCTTACGTCAGCCAGCCCGGGCATCTCCTCGACCGCTAGTTGAACGAAACCAAGCCCGTTCAGAGGCATCCGACGACAAGATCGTTGCTCTGGTGCGGCTTCAGCTCCTCCAGTCGCAAGAGGACGAGCGAGGCCGGCGTGAGGCGGAACGTGCGCGCAGAGAGGATGAACGACAGCGATGGGAGGCCGAGCGGCAGCGGTGGGAAGCTGAGCAACGTCAACGCGAATGTGATGAAGCGCGGTCGAGGAAATCGCCGCGCTCCCTTCTCACCAGGACCGTTCCCGTCCCCCAATCGTGCTACGCCAGTCGCAGATCGTCATTCTGTCATCATGTCCCAGATCGGCGTGGACCACACCAGACTTAGTCGAGTGTGAATCACATCAGACTCAGATGTGTGTGTCACACACCAGAATCAGACAGTCGCAGAGTCAGATGATCGCAGAATCAGCCAGTCGCGGAGTCAGACGATCGCAGAATCAGCCAGTCGCGGTCGCAGAATCAGTCAGTCGTCGACCTGATTCACGATCGGAGATCACGCAACCATCGCCATCACTCCCGACCATGACTCTACCTGTTACGCAACCATCGAGCCAGCCACCACCAGCAGATCCTGTAAGCGTCCCAGCCACCAGATTCGTCCAAGCACGTTCCGCGAACGCTGCGACCAGAGACCAGGTAATACGTAGACACGCAAAGGACCGCAGGAAGGACTCCATAGTCATTGTGGGTATAACTTCTCAATTTACCGTCTTCCGCTTAAGTGGATTTTCTCGTCTTTGGCCACGCGGCAAGGCGGCAGGAAGCCCGGTTTCGACTTGGCCGGACCCCTGTGAGTTGTTCACCCCCCCTCAAGTCCCCAACACCGTGTTGTCCGGTGTCAAGTCGTCGGGAAGGGCTACGCGCCGTTTGGCTTCCCACATCTTTGGCCGGGTGCGACCTCGCGATCGTCCCGGAATACCCCCTTTACCCTTTGCACTGGGGCCAGCGTGTCAAGCCGCGCCCAGTTAGGCGACTCGCCGCGATCGACTTAGTCTCGCGGGAGTCTACCGACCCCACCGACCACTGTCAGCGAAGAGCAGCCGCGGGTGGTCACCCCTCCCCTCCCCTTCCTCCAGTTCTCAAGCTCCGTCTCCTGGGACGTCGGCCTGACCCTCGCTGATCACAACCGTGCCCGCTGGCGGGTACACAACGTGAACCAAGGTCAAGCTGCTCTGCACTACGCATCGGGGTAACCCCTCCGTAGCCAGCGTCGGGCAACGTCGTGGCGTCGCTGCGTCCGATTAATTTCGGAACGTGCGCTCCACCACACGAAGAGGAGAGGCGTGAGGATCGCGTTCGCCGCGAAGAGAGTGACCGCCGTCACGAACGACTCGTTCAGTTGATGGTCACGATGATGGCCGCGTTTACCAAGCACCACGAGGGAGGAAACCTTTCTACTAATTGAATATCTCGTTTGCCGTTTGCTCAATAAAAGTCGAGTAGAAGGTTTAGGAAATCTGGTTCATGCCGACGATACGGCTTCGGAGGTTGAATAAGAGCACGATCGAGTTCAAGATGCACTTACGCTCTCCAGACTCCTCATAAACCAGTCGGTCTTTCAGTCTCGGGAATCCAGCTTGAAGGGATCGCATTCCCCACTCTGCCGACTGCCGAAGAGACGTCACCTACCGGCTCAGCTCAGTGGGTAGCACCACGTCGTCGCCACTTTTGAGCAGAAACGGATACGCCGCCTTGCTGAAAGTGGAGTCGACCACGACTTGACCATCAGTGGCATCGAAAACGCTCTCGAGTTTTGAATATACGTTGCCCTACTCCGCGATCTGCGAGTCGTGCATGCACCCAGGTGCATTGATCGCACAAGCGATCACCGTTCCCGCAGGAGAAAAGACGAACACAGAGCCCACATAGTGATCATGTGTCCATCCATTGTAGAACATGTTCTGGACTTCTGACCGGCCGGACGCCTGAAGACGGAGCTTGAGGCCGTCGGCTACAGCGTAAACATGGCTGAGGAGATTGTACTTGGCACCAATCGACCTCTGGAAGTCACGAACCTCGTCTTGCGTTGGCAGAGCCACACGAGCGTTGACGTCTTCTTGGAGCGCCTTGATCACAAGCCGCAGTCCAAACCGGAGAAACAGGGCCATGACAATGTGCGTGACACCGAACACCATGCTTGAAAACGCGGTGGGGCCGCGCGAGCGGCCCCACGCAAGCACTAGTGCATGAGACTGCGTCGCTGTCATCGAGCGAGGTCGGCCACGCCTCTCATTTCGCACCCGCAGCCTTACGACGTAGCCGTTCGTCGTGTAGGGGGTCCACGCGTCGTAGAGAGGCTTGAATCGCACCAATAGATAGCGAAATGCGTCGTGACTGAAGCCGGTCAGAGTGATGAGCGACTGATCGCACCTGGAGCCGAACAGACACTCAAACGCGGACATCGTTGGTTGCTGCAAAGCACCCCGAGCGAGCCTGTACTGGATACGTCGATGTCAGCGACGAACACTCGATGCCTTCTGATGCCTTCGCTGCCACAAGGCGAGAAGCAGCAACGCGAGCGGCCTCATGCCAAAGCACAAACTGGTGGCTGTGGAGCCAAAAAAAAAGAAGAGGTGTTCGCATTGCTAGACGGATCAACCGCTAGCCACATGCTAATGCTTCATCCCTAACCACACTGAAGTCCCCTTACATTTCGCAAGCTTTCCTACGTGCCCACTGTTACGCGGAGGTACCATCACACTAGTTTGGTGGCAGAAAAATGTTGTATTTTAGCTTTCCATTGGTACGCGCTTCGAAAACCACTATTGGGAAAATGTCTGCTTTTGTATGAAAAAAAAGGTAAATGAAGATTTACCTACATCAATATATATCTAATGATATTTTATGTCAAGCTTGATATATCACATTATAAAGGTAAAGTTACCACATCCATGGATCAGCTTTCTGAATCTGAGTTTGCGAGTGCTGTAATATTTTGCCGTTTTGTCTCTTGCCGAATTGTAAGACGCAATTTTGTGTTTTCAGGAATCACCCAGAATTGAAGTTTTGATTATTAACATTCCATGCCTATTTCGCCAGTCGAATCAGTACTCGAACCGCTTGAAGCGCATCCTCATCTGCTGTTCGCCGGCCTCCATCGAGATTCCCGATGCCTCTCGGACGACTGCTAGGGCATCACGGCCACCCTCGATCGACAGCAGACTCTGCCGCGCTCCACTGTTGCTTGGAGACTCCATTCTCCAATTCGCCGCCTCCTGGCACCAGCAGCAGCAGCAGCAGCAGCAGCAGCAGAACCGCCCAATGATGGCCGTGTCGGTTCCCGTACCGCCGCCGTCGTCCGGCCGGAGGAAGCAGCAGAAGCAGCTCGGGCTGATGCGCCACCGCCTGCGCCGCGCCGCGCGCGAGAAGAGCGCGCTCCACTCGCACGCGAGCAGCCTGCAGTCCAAGCTCGCCGAGGCGCACGCCGCCAACAACGAGCTGCGCGACGAGCTCTGGGCCGCCAAGATCGACGACGGGAGACCCGCCGTGTCCTGGCACCGCCGCTTCGACGCACTAGCGAAGCGCCTGCGCGGCGTGCAACACGAGCTGAGCGCCGAGAAGCAGGCCAGCCAGGCGCTGCGGCAGGAGCGAGAGAGGCTCCGCGCGGCGCTGCGGGCCAAGAACGCGCAGCTCGAGGCGGCCGCCGCCGAGGTCAAGCGCGCCAGGATCGAGGTCGAGCGGCTGCAGAGACAGCTCGCAGGCTTGGTGGTGACGGGGCGTCGTTAAGGCCGCGAGTAAAGCCCTTGAGGGCCATCAACACGCCGCTGGTACTCGGGTTCACTGGGTTTATAGATATCGGTGCTTGGTCCTCAGGACGAAGTCGACATCGGGGACGGATCGCCGCTGCTCGTCGCCACCGGATGCTGGTCGGACGATGAGGTCGATATGGCGGTCGAGGCCGAGACCGTGGCGGTGGCGACGACTGAGTCGTCCGCCTGCTGCAGAAGCAGCGGCAGGATCGAGGCGCGCAGCTCGTACACGACCTCCATGGCCGTGGGGCGCGCCGCGGGGTTGAGACGGAGGCAGCGCTGGGCGAGCGCCACGAGCGCCGGCGGGCAGTCGTCGCGGAACGTCGGCAGCAGTTTGCCCTCCGACACGAGGTGCACGATCTGCATGCTCTTCATCTTGTTGTTGTTGTTGCGTCCGCCGGCCACTCCGGCCACGGCCGCCGCGCCAATGCCGGCGGCCGCGTTAATGCCAGCGCCCGCAGCGCCGATGCCGATCCCGACCGCCACGTTCGCCGCGACGCCCCCGCCCCCGCCGCGGTCCTTGGTGAAGCCGTAGGGCAGCGCGCACGTGTCGATCTCGGACAGCACGATGCCGAAGGAAAAGATGTCGGCCTTCTCGTCGTACTGGTTCCCCTCGAGCACCTCCGGCGCGCTCCATAGGATCGTGCCGACGCCGTTGGTCATCGTGTCCTCGACCGACCGCTCGCGGCTGAGCCCAAAGTCGCTGAGCTTGGCGCGCAGGTTGCGGTCGAGCAGCACGTTCTTCGACTTGAGGTCGCGGTGGATGACGACGGGCACGAGCGAGTGCAGGTAGACCAGCGCGTCGGCGATGTCGATGGCGAGGCTGATCTTCTCGCGCTGCCAGGAGAGCACGCTGGCGGCGGCGGGCAGCGCCAGCAGCGCCTCGAGGTCGCCGCGCTCCATGTACTCGGTGATGGCGCACAGGTGCAGCAGCGACTGCCAGGCGACGCCGACGAAGCCGACGATGCGCGGGTGGTCGAGCACGGACGCCATGCGGATCTCGTCCGAGAACTGCTCGAGCGACGGCACGTCCTCGCGCTTGGTCGGCAGCAGGCACTTCATGGCCACGTACCTGGCCTCGTACTGGCCGAGCCAGACCTCGCCCATGCCGCCCTTGGAGAGCAGCCGCAGGAACGCGAGCTGCGCGAACGAGATGCGCTTGGTCACGACGGTCGGCTCGGCCACGAACTTGCGCAGGACGCTCGACTTGCGGCACAGCTGGTCGTTCGAGAGCGAGATCTCGGCCCGCGTCGTCGCGATGATCGCGCCGGCCGGGGCGCCCTTGACGCCGGGCGTGCGCCGGCTGCGCGGCCGCGCGCCGAAGAACACCTCCATGGGCGTGAGCCTCTCCTCGGACAGTAGGCGCGCAGCCGTCGGCTCGGACAGCAACGCGTCCAGCGCTCCGCCCGGGCCGCCGTCCGCGCCGGCGGCCTCCATCAGCAGCTTCTCGCGCAGCAGCTTGCGCCGACGCACGAGGTACCAGACCGCGAGCGCGAGCATGACGCAGACGCCGAGCAGCAGCGCGAGCATGACGATCGCGGCCGTCGAGAACGAGCTGGGCGCGGGCACGGCCGAGAGCGCGAGCCAGGCGTCCATGGCGGCGCCGGCCGCCGCGACGCACAGGTCGGCGTCGCTGCGCTCGCCCTTGTCGCGGCACGGGACGATAAAGTTGCCGTTGGCCTCGCACGTGGCCGCGCCCGTGAACACGCGCGCGTCCACGTGGATGGCGTACAGGCTGTGCGCCGCGTCGGCCGCGCTGTGGCGGCGGATCACGGGCGTCGGCACGTCCATACTCTGCCCGTCCTCGGCCCACACGACGCCGCCGCGGGTCTCGGGCGCGCCGGCCATGTCGCTGGCCGCGACCGCGCACCGCAGCGCGCCGCTCGGCGCCAGCGCGTCGGCGGCGGCGGCGCAGTCGCGCGACAGGAAGCGCTGGATGCTCCCGCAGCTGCCGAGCGCGCAGGCCGCCGCGTCGCTCGCGTTCGCCGCCGCGAGCGCCGCTTGGACGGCCGCCGCGTCCGGCAGCAGCTCGGCCGTCGAGCGCCCGCAGGCCGTGAACACCTGCACGAGCGAGTCGTTGGCGTCCGCGCGCTGCACGAAGCCGGCGTCCCAGAGCAGCGCACGCTGCTGCAGGCCCGACAGCGCGCCCCACGAGAGCGCCGCGTCGCTCAGCCGCGCCGCCACGGCCGCCGGCAGCGCGCTCTCCTTGATCGGCAGCGCGTCCGCCGTCACGCCGGCCCGCTCCAGCCGGTACAGCCGCTGCACCAGGTCGCTGCTAGCGCGCGCTGGCGTCGGGACAAAGGCGGCGACGAGCACGGTCGCCGCGGCGGCAATAACCGCGCGGCGGCCGCGGGAGCGCGCGTAGCGAGGGGGGAGACGGGCGCCGAGGGGGTCGGACAGGGAGGAGCGCGGCCGGCGCAGCCGTCGGCGCGGGGCGGCGGCGCCTTCAGCCGGCGTCTCCACCGTCATTGCCGCCGTCTTTTCTACGAGGGACACTAATGTTGAGTGCCGCCTCTCTTCTGTTGAGAATGGGAGGGCTTTACATTCGAGGGAATTCCATTTTGGTGGCGCCACGGAAATGGCGGATGCTGGGTTTTGTATTGGAGGAGCTGCATTATGATATTTCGACTGTAAGACTCAACTACGCCGCTTTCGAGAACGAGTATACAAACGACAAGTGAACGTCGTAATCCATGCACCTCTATGTTTCAGTTCACTTTCACGCAATGCAAGCTCTGTCACCTCACATATGTACTGCATTGAATGATATCTACCCTACTCCCTGTTGAACATCGGGAGCTCAAAAACGAGTCAGTGTCGTGCTATTCGTTGCAAAGAGGAAGATCAACCAAAACTGCCACTTCGCTAAAATAACACGTATGAGTACAGAGCTTGGGTACTTTCCACATCGAGGACTGCCGCAGGTGGAGTGAACACTATAGTGAACTGTAAACAGTCCGTACAACAAGCTACGCTACGAAAGCCAAGCCTGTCGACCCGACACCGTCGGGGGGTCTCGCTATAGCCCGAGACGCAAAGCCGCCCAGAGCGCTATCGCTGGAAGACCGTCTTGGAGCAACTCTCGCGCGCCATCAACTCGTCCTTCCTCGTCCACGCGGCGGCGGACGATGAGCGCACGCTTGGTTCTCGCGTGCCGCTCACCGGGAAACGCGCAGACGACGAGGGAGTCCCTTGGATCGCGCT
>JAADXX010000208.1:0-37544 GCA_023338025.1 Phytopythium oedochilum | reverse complement strand
CACAAGCACTTTTCGTCAGAGCATATGTACGTCTTGCTTTTGCCGCTGCATTTGGCAACCATGCACTTCTTGTTGGCGTTGAAGCAGTAATCTTGCATGAAATACGTTGCCAAAGACCCCGAGCCGAAGATTTGCCCCTGCTTGATCTCACTGGTGCCGTAAATGTTCTGTAGAGGAATCTGTGCGCGAGTCCCCATGTCCATCGGTGCGTGCTTGTGTTTGTTGTCAGAGGTGACGATGTGCTACAGGTCAAGAAGGAAATGATTGGATATGCGGTATAGGTAAATGGAAAGGGCCGCTGGCATCTAGAGGGGCGAAGAGCGGTACGCGATGAATTCTCACAAGTCACACATCGCCACACGTCACACATCGCCACGCGTCACATACATAAATATTTGTGTACGTCACCTTAAAAAATCGGTACTGGTACTGGTTTTGGGAAAAGTACTGGTTCTGGAATTTTGCATCCAGAGGGGTACTGGTTCTGGGAAAAACTCTCCATCTCACATCAAATTATGCCAATCACGCCGTCGGTCTCACATGCTGAACCACCTACCAAGTACGCGATGCAGCGCGCGTCCGCCGCCGCGTCTGCGCCGTCGGCGGGCCCTCTGATGAGCGCGGCGGTCGTGTGTCGCGCCTGTCCGCAGCTCGCGGGCGTGGCGCTCGTGGCGGCCGCGGTCAGCGCGTTCCTGGACGGCGCCGCGCTCTGGACGCTCCCCGGCGCCTGCAAGCGCGGCGTCGCGGGTCTGGAGCGGCTGTTGGCGCGGATCGCGGCGCGCGAGGACCCGACGATGGACCCTCTGCTCAAGCGCAGCCTGTTCAGCGCCGGTCTCGAAGCTGCGGCGGAGCGAGGCGACCTGGGGGCTGTCCAGTGGCTCATGGAGTCGTATCTACCGGCCGGACGCGTCCGCCATGCCGTGGAGAAGGCGGCGGCCGCGGGGCAGCTGCGCGTGCTGCAATGGCTCCGCGCGCGCCACGACTCGCGCGTGGTCTGGGGCCGCCATGAGCTGCGCCTGGCGCTCGAGAACGGCCGCGTCGAGACGGCCCGGTGGCTGTACGAGAGCGTCCCGAGCGCTCGAGGGGTCGACCGGCGGCAGCTCCGGCTCGCAGCCTTGCGCAGCGGTGGCGCAAAGGCCGCCGAGTGGCTCTGGGCGAGCCGCTTGCTACTGCCGATCGACCGCGACGCGCTGCTAGCGGCCGCCAAGCGAGGCAACCCCGCGCTGGTCGAGTGGGCGGCGACGCGGCTGGACGTCGCGCTGGACGACCGCTTCATGGACGCGGCGGCGAGCGCCGGCAGCCTGCGCCTCATGCGCCTGCTGGCGACTCGCGGCTGCGCCAGCGTGAAGGCCGGCGCGCTGTGCAAAGCGGCCAAGAAGGGGGCATTCGGCGTCGTGGAGTGGGCGGTCGAGGAGCTGGCGGTGCGGGACAGGAGCGAGCTCGTCCGCGCGGTCGACAGTGCGGCCAAGAGCGGACGCCTGGACGTCGTCGAGCGGCTGCACCGAGAGTGCGATGGGCAGCGCTCGGCCAGGGCGATGGACTGTGCGGCCGCCTTCGGGCACTTGGAGGTCGTCAAGTGGCTCCATGAGAACACGAGCGGCGGCTGCACGACCGCCGCGATGGACCTCGCCGCCGGGAACGGGCACTTGGAGGTCGTCCAGTGGCTGCACGAGCACCGCGCGGAGGGCTGCACGAGCGCTGCGATGGACGCCGCGGCCGCCGGCGGCCGCCTCGAGACCGTCCAGTGGCTGCATGCCAACCGCTCCGAGGGCTGCACCACCCGAGCGATGGATGGAGCCGCCGCCGGAGGGTTCCTCCGCACGGTCCAGTGGCTCGACTCGAACCGCCTGGAGGGATGCACGGCGGACGCGATGGACAGCGCGGCGGCGGCCGGCAGCTTGGAGACGGTCGAGTGGCTGCACTCGCACCGCACCGAGGGATGCACCGAGCGAGCGATGGACCAAGCAGCGGGGAACGGCCACCTTGGGGTCGTCCAGTGGCTGTACAAGCACCGAGGCGAGGGCTGCGTCGCGACCGCCATGGAGTGCGCGCTCTGGGACCAGCACTTCCACGTCGTGCGCTGGCTGCACGAGCGCTGCGGCCAACCGGTTGACGACGAGGCGCTGTGCGCTGCCGTCGCCAGCCGCGACGTGGACAACGTGCGCTGGGTGCTCGCGCGGTCGGACGCCAGGGCGTTCAGCGGCCGGCCGGCCGACGTAGCGCTCGTTGCCGGCGACGTGGAGATCCTGATCGCGCTCCGAGCGGACGGCAGGTGCGAGCTGCCTGGGAGCTGGGACAGCTCCGCGCCGTGGAACTACCGGCTCGAGGCGCTGCAGTGGCTAGTGCGCGAGGCTGGCGAGGCCCCAGCGAGTCCGCAGGGACCGGCGGACGTGTACTGGCACGACTGTCTGCTTGAGCTCGAGTCGATCACCGAGTCAGCGGCTTGACTAGAGTGTGGAGACAACTTGTAGTAGCTTCGGACTGCGTCCATCAAGGTCCAGGTGTGTGTATTCCACGCATGCAACGCGCCTACACGTCCGTGCCCGCGATCCCTCTCGTCACGAGCACGCGTCGGCGCTCCTTCCCCTCTCTCCTTCGCCCTCCACGCCGCCCCGATCCCCCATACTCGACTCGTCCGAGGGCTTAGACCGGCGTGAGCCCCATGGAGGCGCGCATTTGCTCGTAGACCATGAGCGAGATGATGGTGTGCGGCCCGAGGCGGAACCAGTTGGGCAGCCAGCCCTTGAAGAAGCCGCGCACGCCCTCGGTGCGCAGCACCTGCACGAAGACCTTGCCCATGATGCTGCCGCCGCCGCCGCTCTTGGCGCTCTCGGCCATGATCTTGGTCTTCATGACGTCGAACGGCGACGAGGCCGTGGCGGCCGTGAGCCCCGCGAACATGCTGGACGTCATGTGAACCGCCAAGCCCTCGTCCAGGTCCGTGTGCGTCAGCAGCGCCTCCTTCATGTGGTCGTAGCTCGGCAGCTGCGCGGCCGTGAGCAGCATGGCGCGGTACGTCGTGGGCCCGACGCCGCGGTAGAAGCCCTTGAGGAGCCCCTCCTGCCGGTAGATGTCCCTGCAGGCGACGAAGAAGCTGTTGCCGTAGCGCAGACCCGTGCGGTCGGCCTGCATGCGCGTCTTGACGAGGTCCATGGGGTTCATGATGGCGCTGCCGACGCCGCCAGTGGTCGCACCGGCCAGCAGCTTGATGGCCAGCGGCGTCGTCTCGCGCTCGCCCGCCGCCAGGCCCGGCAGCTGCCGCTCGTACAGCTCCTTGACGACGTCGTACGTGCCGAAGCGGATGCCCGAGTAGCAGTACTCGCGCAGGAAGGAGGCCTGCCAGCCCTTCATGAGCCCGCGGACGCCCTCCTCGGCCGCCAGCGTCTGCAGCCCGTGCGCGAAGCCCGTGTAGCGCGTCTCGGCGCTCGCCGCGGCCGCCAAGCTCGGCTCCAGCGACTGCAGTTGCAGCCGCACCTTGACGACGTCGATCGGGTTGGTCACGGCCGTCGCCAGCGTGTTGGCGAAGCCGCCCAGCACAATCTTGAGCCCGACGCTCTCCTCCTCCTGCTGGTGCTGCTGCTGTTGTTGCTGCTGCTGCTGCTGGGTTGGCAGCGCCAGGCTGGAGGACGAGGCGGCGGTCGCCATTGTCGAGCTGCGGACGGCGGGCGGAGAGGGAGAAAGAGAGAGTGGCGTGGCTGCTTGGGCAGAACTGAGGCGCTGAGACGGAGGCGCGTGACTTTGCGCGGCTCAACGGTCGTTCACAACCTGGGTTTAGAGGCATCATAGATTTTGCATAGATTATTTGTAAGTGCAAATTAAACGGCACCCATTAACATCGAGTCGGATACATGCCATTAAACCGAGGGGATGATCAAAGCTGAAGCAGAAAACATTCACCTGATGCGCAAAGCAGTCGAAAGTGACGAGACCAACGCCTTCTCCAGCCACGACGTGGCATTTGCCACACGTCGTCGTATTCTTCTAGCCCTTATGGGTACTGCAGGCCCTCGCCCTCCACCTGTAGAAACCCTGGTACACCCGCTTGTATGAGATAGAGCTACCTGAATGCCCTGACGTCCGACTGCGCAAGCCCCAGCGCATGTCGCCCACATTGCGGCTGGCGACGGCAGCGCACAGCGCCTCCATGACCCTAGACTACTGCACGACGGACGATGGCACGCTCAAGGTCCCAGGTGGACCGTAGTCAAGTACGCGGCAGGCGAGTGCCTGGACTCGGCGCCAATCAGGTTCGACCCGTTCCACGTGCGTGAGTTCACCAAGAAGAGCGGCATGGAACAGCAGGAGCACATGGAGATAAGACATTAGCGCCAGCGAGCCGAGGTTGAACGAGTTACCAAGCGAAGCTGGGCACCTGTACGCCCAACGGTATGGTCTGGTAGGACCATGCGGCTGCCGTTGGGTCGACGCGGTGGTGCAGTGCGCTTCTCGACGTCTCATGCGACCGATCCTGCTGTTGAGCAGCAGTTTCCCAGCAGAATTCTATTCTATGCTAGTTTCAACGGACACCATGCGCTGCGAGTGTGGGGAGGGCCCTGACGCCACCCACGGGCCCCTCGACGCCCAGTTTAGTTCTCGCCTTGTCGGACTCAATCATCAGCTTTTCTCGACGCGCAGTCCTCCAACATGACCGACGCAGCTGCTTCCAGGACATCATGCCCTATCCAAAGGGTGAGCGGATTCGGGAGGTGGCTTGTTCTCGAAGGCAGCGAGGCAAGGTTCGACCTATATAGCGCGAGTCGTTCTTCATACTATCGCGTCCAATCGTCGTGGGGAGATGACGACAAGACCTTACTGGACGTTCTCAAGCTGTACGACATGAAGATCGGCGAGGTCGGCAGCCATTGGGACAAGCACGTGCCCATTGACTACGCCACCGCCAAGATCAAGATGGGCGACGTCTTCGACTACTACACAACGCGCGACGGCACGCTCATGGTGCCCAACTGGTCGTGCTTCAAGTTCGCAGTGGACGAGTTTCTCGAGAACGCGCCGCAGTTCAAGTATCACCCGTCCCGCGTCCGCGAGTTCGTCGAGGAGAACGGCATGGACCAGCTCGAGCACATGGAGTAGCTAGCTCCCTCCACCGAGTGAGTGTCGGCTGCCGTAAGCTTCGCGCAATAGCAGTGGGTCACTACAGTGCATGAACCGAGTCATCCTTGGCAGTAACGAAGCGGCCACCATCGTCTGAGCCGATGACGGGTCAGAAATCAACTCACGCCGTGTTTGATCTCATGCAGTACGGTCGGCCTCGTGTCGATCCTTGCTCATCCAGCGATAAAGCGCACTTGGAGGCGTTCGACTGTGCAGCCGGCACACTTCAGGCGACTTTGACGTGCATCGGACGGCGCCTGAACCTCTCGGGATGACAACAGACGGTCATTCAGAGTGTCGGACACACGGTCGTGGTTGCAGTGTCCACACCGGTCGCAGTCGTCGCCGCTATACTCCTCAAAGACAAGGCAACTCCACGACACGTGCGCTAATTGACCGGTTGCGTGCCCACCACGACCGCTCAGCTCTCCGCCTCGACGCACGCCTCTAGCTGCTCCTGCAGCCACTGTTTCTTGAGGTTGAGCCCGATGAACACGATGCGCGACACCCTGGAGGAGGCCTCGTTCGCCCACTCCTCGTCCGACGCGTACACCTCGAACAGCTCGTGCACGGCTTGCAGGATGAACTTCTTACGCTCGCCGGCGACCGACAGCACGCCCTTGACGCGGAACAGCAGCTGCCGCTGATGCTCCGCGCGCTCGTCCGCATCCGCGCGGTCCCACAGCAGTTCGCCCAGGAACCGCTCGAGCTTGTCCTGACCGAGCGGTCCTCGCCGGATGGTCACGCACGTCGTCTGCATGCCGCCCGTGTGGACCGCCGCGTCAGCGTGCTGGTGCGAGTGTGGCTCCGACGTATCGCCGCACTGGTCGCACGTGTTCACACCCTCGTCCTCCTGGTGGAGCAGCTGGTGCACCTGCTGCTCGACAACGGCGGCGCGCTCGGATGTGAAGGCGCGGATATCGAGCACGCTGTCCAGGTCCACCTGCGCGCGGTGCGTCCATGAAACGCTGGCGATGCCGTTGATGGCGGCGACCTGTCGCTCGATGACCTCGCGCTGCGCGTCCCCTGTCACCAAATCGCGCTTGTTGAGCAGCACACGGTCGGCGTAGGCCAGCTGCGCGAAGGCCTCACGCTGCGAGTCCGGGTGCTGCAGCAGGAAGGCGAGTCGCGGCGCGTCCACGAGCGTGACGATGCCGTCCAGGAAGATGCGGCCCTCGAGCTCGGCGTCCACCCAGAAGGCAGACGCGACCTGGCCCGGGTCGGCCATGCCCGTCGTCTCGACCAGCACGTAGTCGAACCGGTCGCGCACCTCCAGCAGCCGCTCCAGCGTGTTCACCAGGTCGTCGCGCACCGAGCAGCAGATGCAGCCGTTGCTGAGCTCGTAGAAGCCGTCGAAGACCTGTCCGTCGCGCCCATTCTTGGCCACCAGCCGCTCCACGCCCACCTGCTCGCCGAACTCGTTCTCGATCACCGCGATGCGCCGCCCGTGCCGAGCCGTCAGGATGTAGTTCAGCAGCGTCGTCTTGCCCGCGCCGAGGAAGCCGGAGAGGATCGTCACGGGGACGCCCGACAGGCGCGAAGAGGCGCCGGATGAGGTGGCGGCGGTGGCGGTGGCGGTGGCGGTGGCGTCCGCCGGCAGCAGCATCGGCGCGTCGTCGTCCTCCATGTCCATGGTCTCTCGCTCCTGTCTCCCTTTCCACCCGTATCGCCACTCAGGTTGCAGTTATTGGCGACGCTAAAACAATCGAATAAAATGTGAGCTCACCATTCGTATCAGTTAGAATCAATTATTACAAAGAATGCGTTACAAAGAAAAGTAATCCACTATTGTACTTTTGCAAAACACGGTGACTCGATCAAGTACGAAGTATGTGGTCCACACCTAGACCCGCGGGTTTTGTCATACAAACATGAAGTAAAAAGGCGGGCCGGTCAAAAATAAAATCTGGGTAAAATCCCCGAATCCGGCCCATTTCTTTTACCTTGATTAAAATATCGTAGGTTACTTTTTTTTCACACGTTAATTTTAATTTTTGCAATTTCTAACCGTAGGATTTACGATCATGTTAATTACTTGTCATTTGTATAGTGGAGATTGTTGTCGCCTTCTCTTTCGCTTCTCCGCCCTGGTTTTCGCCCCAACCGGATCGATCCACAGCCGCCGGTCTTGCACTTGCGGAAACCACCAGGGGGAAAGGACGGCAGCAGCAGCAGCAACACCAGACAAGTCGGCGGCTCGGCGCGACTCTGGAGCGGCGCGATGGTCAAGAAAGTCGGTGCGTGCGGTGCGGGGCCGTGTGGTCGCCCCCTTCGGTCCCTTAGGTGCGGTCGCTTGCCCCCCCTTGGCCGCGGTTGAAGCCGTTCTCTTCCTTGGAGGAGGGAGGATTTCTCGCGGTGGGAGGCGGCGGCGGCCGCGGGCCAGGGGGGAGCGCGTCGCAAATTCTGGGCGGGGAGAGGGGCGCGAGTTCAGGGCCGCGTGCTAACTCGTGGGCTCCATGCTGTTCTGCTGGCGGCGGCGGCGGGAACGCGCAGGCAAGTACGAGATCGGCAAGACGCTGGGCGAGGGTACCTTCGGCAAGTAAGTGGCTGCGCCCCGACGGATCGCGGGAGTATTAGGGGGAGGGAGATAGATAGATAGACAGATAGATAGATAGAGTACTGACGGGTGCGTCCGACGGGGACAGGGTCAAGTATGCGGTGAACACGGAGACGGACGAGCGCGTGGCCATCAAGGTGCTGGACAAGGAGAAGATCCAGAAGCAGAACATGGGTGCGCAGATCAAGAAGGAGATCTCCATCATGAAGATGGTGCGCCACAAGCACGTGGTGGTGCTCAAGGAGGTGCTCGCCAGTCGCACCAAGGTACGGCCGCGCCGCGGTCCGCGGCGGACTGGACGCCGCAGACTCGTCAGCCGACTGACCGACCGGCCACGTTCGCGCAGATCTTCATCGTTCTGGAGCTCATCACGGGCGGCGAGCTGTTCGACAAGATCGTCAGCGAAGGACGGTAAGTCGATCCTCTTGAAGATTCCGACTGCATGGACACGCGCTGATCAGATGCGCGCCTGCGAGTACAGATTCAGCGAGGACACGGCGCGGTTCTACTTCCGGCAGCTGGTGGACGGAGTCATGTACTGCCACCAGAGCGGCGTGTGCCACCGCGACCTCAAGCCTGGTACGTCTGCGTCGCTGCGCTTCGTTCCTGTCTGCTGCGCTTTATCGCTCATGTATTCAACCAACCACCCGCAGAGAACCTGCTCCTCGACGAGAATGGAGACCTGAAGATTTCGGACTTTGGCCTCTCGGCGCTGTACGAGGGCGGCGGCCCCGACGGAGCGGAGAGCTCGCGCGCGTCGCTGCTCCACACGACGTGCGGCACGCCGAACTACGTGGCCCCGGAGGTGCTGGCCGACAAGGGCTACGACGGCCGCGCGGCCGACGTGTGGTCGATGGGCGTGATCCTGTACGTCTTGCTCGCGGGCTTCCTGCCGTTCGACGAGCCGACGATGTCGGCGCTCTTCCGCAAAATCCAGAAGGCCGAGTTCTCGTACCCGAGCTGGTTCACGCCCCGTGTCAAGGCGCTGCTGAACCGCATCCTCGTCCCAGACCCGACCACGCGCGTCACGCTCGCGGACATCATGCAGGACGACTGGTACGTCAACGCGACCGGCGCGCCGTCGGCCGCGCCTGCTGTGGTGGCTGCGTCGGCGCCGACGTCTGCGCCGAATGCTGCCGCGATTAGCGTCAAGCCTAGCCAGGCGGACCTGGACGCTGCCATTTTGGAGAACCAGGACGAGATCAACTCGGAGAACAAGGCGAAGGCTGACGGCGGGCTCAAGGTCATGAACGCGTTCGACCTGATCAACATGTGCGGCGGCATGGCGCTCAACCGCATGTTCCAGAGCAACGACGAGAAGCGCGTTAAGCGCTCGACGCAGTTCACGTCGACAATTCCTGCGGCGAGCATTATGACTCGCCTGACGGGCTACCTCGAGAGCCAGAACTGCGAGATCAGCGTGGACAGCGCGTCGAAGGTCAAGGCGGTGCTCCAGACGCCGAAGGGAGCGGTGGGCGTCGTGATCCAGATCTACATGCTGGCCGACAGCCTGCACCTCGTCGAGATGCGCCGAGGCAAGGGCGACATCTTCGAGTACCACAAGTTCTACACGCAGCTGAACGAGCAGATGAAGGACCTGATCGCCGAGCCGTCGGCTGCGCAGTAGGTCGCGCGGGTCGGAGCGGATCTACCACTGCGGAACGTGGGCACGGTGGTACGGACATTGGCGCGGTCGGCCAGCTCGAGAGAGCTGCTCTGCTGTACGCGACGCCGACCGGCGAGCGACGAGCTCAAGAATGCATTTTGGATTCTCATGGCGCTGCCTTTGTGTGCGTGTGTTGCGTGTCCTCACCCATTCACTTGCCAACCGCAGCGCTCGGAGACGCTGACGCCTCAGTCGGTCTCGCTAGTGGGCACCGCCTGCTTGCGCATGGAGCTCATGACGCTGCCGCCGCTGGCCACGCCGCTGAGCGCCAGCCCGCCGATCGTCGACATGAGCGACGACCCGCCCAGCGCGCCGAGCGCGCCGCGCGACATGAGCGCCTGCATCTTCTGCTTGGCGTCCTTCTTGCACTTGGTGTAGCCGATGATGTTGGCGGCGCTGAGCGTGACGGCCACGACCACGATGAGCGCCCACTGCACGTTGAACTTGAGCAGCGCGACGACGAGCAGCAGCACCCAGAGCAGCGGCGCGCCGTAGAGCCCGGTCCAGAAGACGCGCGCGTCCAGCGCGTCGATCTCCGTCATGTCCTCGTGCGACTCGAAGACCCACTCGTTGGACCCGTCCTCGTTGATGCGGTTCCACCAGCGCAGGCCCACGAGCAGCCGGCCCGTCACGTTCTGCGGACGGATAGATGGAGAGAGAGAGAGCAGATCGGTCAGTCTCTCGGGTCCTTGGTGTTGTAGCTAGGAAGCACATGGAGATGGCGAGAGGAGAGGAGAGGAGAGGAAGCGCGACCTTGACGGTCCAGAAGTCGAACGCGAGCAGCAGGATGCACACGACGAACACGAACACGAAGCTGTCGATGAAGAGCCCGCTGAAGAGGTACATGGCGAGCGCCAACACCTGCCAACACGCGCAGCGGTCAGTCGCCGACTTGCCGAATTCTCCGCCAAGCACAAGCGACCGAGGCGCCGCACCTTGAACAAGACGTGGAAGAAGGCGGCCACCGGGTGCTTGGCGTTCGTCACCACCTTGCTCATGGACGACAAGCTGCCGCAAACAGCGTTAGGCGCGCGGTCAGTGCTGCGCATAGACCCTAGACGGGGTCTGGTCTGTATCCAGTGAGACCAGGACGCACAGGGCCTCGCTGTCCTCGCTCTGCTTGGCGCTCGCGGGCGACTTGACGCGCGTGGCCGCGGACGCCGACGGGCCCGCGCCCTCCCCGGCCTCCACGTCGATGAACTCGAGCTCCTGCGCCTTCTTCTCGTCGCTCATCATGCTCGAGGCGGCGCTCGCAGCGGCGACACGATGAGTAAGTAGCCTGGTCGAGTGGGCAGTGAGTGCTGCTGCTAAATAATGCGGACCCGAGCCAAGGTTTTCTCCAGACGAATGCCTTCGATTGGCTTAAAACACGCTGAGTAGTGTATTTTCAGCGAATCACACACCTTCATATCCTTATCCTGATCGAGACAGCGTCACCCGCCCGCCCCCGCTCAGTACTTCGTCTTGGACACCTGGATGATGGAGCTCTTGGTGTGGATGCACGAGATGACCTCGGCGATGAAGGGCGCGACCGACAGCGTCGTGACCTTGGGGCACGCGGCGCGCAGCTCCGGGTCGATAGGGATCGTGTTGGTCGTCACGAGCTTGTCCAGCTCCTCGCACTCCTGGACGCGGCGCATGGCCTGAGCAAGCAATCGAGCGAGACAGGTTAGAAGGCCATGATCGATCCTGCATCCCGCCATGCAACCAAGGCTCACGCACCCCCTTGGAGAAGCGGCCGTGCACGCAAAAGGCCGTGACGCTCCGCGCGCCGTGACTCTTGAGCACCTTGGCCGTCTTGACGAGCGTCGAGCCCGTGTCCACGAGGTTGTCGACCACGAGGCAGTCCATGCCGCGCACGTCGCCCACGAGCTCGCCCGGCCGGCTGCTGTCAATGTGGTGCTTGCGGATCACGAACGCGATCGGCACGAACTCGTCGCGCGAGCGGGACAGCGTGTCGCGGAACATGACGGCGCGGTTCACCGCCGACGAGTGCGGAGCCACCACCACGGGATTGCCCAGGTCCATCTCCGAGAAGTACACGGCGCCGACGGGGAACGCCTGCAGGTTGTCCACCTGTCACGGAGACGCAGTACGCTCAGCAGAGTTCGGCGACATCAGACGCCACGCGACAAGAGAGCGCAACGAACCGGGATGGTCGGCTTGAAGAACCCCTCAACTTGCGTGCTGTGGAGGTCCACCGTCACGACGTGGTCGACGCCCATGACCTCGAGCATCCGCGCAATGTCCTGCGCAAGACCCAGGCACAGACGACGTTGAGCACAGACGACGATCCCCGCGCTGGCTCGGCCGGCGACGCACCGCAGCGGCGATGGGCTCGCGCCCCTTGTGCATGCGGTCCTGGCGCGCGTATCCGTAGAACGGGATCACGGCGGTGATGCGCTTGGCGGACGCGCGGCGCATGGCCGAGATGGACAGCAGCAGCTCCATCACGCTGGCAAGTATTATAGCGGCGGCGGTGGCGTTAGAACGCAGCAGTGAGGGCAGTACAGACTCGGAGCGCGCCGCCTACCGGTCCACGTTGGTGGTGGACGAGACGATGTACACGCGCTTGCCGCGCACGTTCTCGCTCACGTTGATGCTCGTCTCGCCGTCCGCAAAGTTACGCACTGTCATCGGCCATCACACGTACAGTAGCATAGAGATCGATAGGGAGAAAGCGTTAGACGCGCGTCGGCGCAGTCAGCTCGCGCCCGAGCGCCGCACCCGCCATGTCGTTCAGCTCGACGCCGAGGTATCCGGCGATCTCGTCGGCGATGGGCGTGTCGGCGCACTTGAAGAGCTTGAGCGACTTGGCCGAGCCCGGGCTGAGCTTGCCCCTGTAAAAGTGCCAGTGCTTGGTGATCGCGTTCGGGTACCACGAGTCGCCGGCCTTGGTCACGCCCTCGGACGCGGCGTCCCTGGCGGCGGACGAGTGGCCCGCGGCCATCCCCAGCGCGGCCGCCGCGCCGAGCGCCGCCGCGCCAGGCAGCCGCGAACGCCCCAGCGACAGCAGGCGGTTCTGTCCGGATACAGAGCTATCAGGTCAGCGCACGCGCGCGCATTCAGGGCCGGAAGGCGACGCACCATGGAGGCAGACGGACGCCGAGAGGGGGAAGAGTGGGGAGCAGTCGATCGGCGGCAAGACACGCCACACCACTATCCTGCACCGCGTGCTGTCCCGAATCCAGCGGTTAGTTTCGGGACAGAAAGTGCGGCGCTGGTTGGTCGCGGCCACTTTCTCACTTTTCGGCGGTATCCAAGGGACCTTCCTCCGGCGAGTAAGAAGCAAGGGGCAGCAAGGCAGGGGCGTACCGTCGCGAGAAAGGCCGCGAACCAGGGGAAACCTCGCGCGAGCGGAGTGATCGTCGCCGCCATGCCGGAGAAGAAGACGTCCGAGATGTTCGACGTGAACTGGCAGAAGGTGTGGCCGGACCGCATGCCGGTCATCCTTCGCGACCTGGCGCCGACGAACCCGTTCAACCCACGCAACCTGTGGCCGGAGGAGCAGGCCGAGGCGGCGGAGGAGGCGGCGGCACCGCCCCCTCCGGCGCCGGTGGCGGCCGAGAAGGGCAAGAAGGCGGGCAAGGACGCGGACAAGAAGGCCGGCAACGGCGGCAAGCTCAAGAAGGCCGACCTGATCCGCATGCAGCTGGCCAAG
Organism: Phytopythium oedochilum; assembly: GCA_023338025.1. Lineage (NCBI taxonomy): Eukaryota > Oomycota > Peronosporomycetes > Pythiales > Pythiaceae > Phytopythium > Phytopythium oedochilum. The sequence goes on along the minus strand of JAADXX010000208.1, from coordinate 24,548 downwards.
GACAAGCTCGAGAAGCAGAGCAAGGTGGACGAGGAGAAGCTCTCGAACGTCAAGAAGTCGAACAACCTGATCAAGATGAAGATGGTGACGCCCACGGGCCGGCTCAAGCAGCTGTACGAGATCCTGCGCGACTTTTGCAAGAAGAAGGAGTACATCGACGCCGTCGACACGCTCTGGGAGATCCAGCGCACCAAGCTCATGAAGGATCGGTCCGCCGACAGCAAGAAGAAGATTGACAAGCTGCAGCGCAAGATGGACGAGGAGGAGGACGCCAAGCTCCTGAGCGAGCTCAACGCCATCCACAAAAAGTACCGCAAGTACGTCAAGAGCGTCAACGACTTCCTCAGCGGCCGCGACCTCATCGAGTTCCAGCTCACCGACATGTCGGACCGCTTGCCTCCGCTCAACATGCACCACATGAACAAGTTCATCCTGGACGACTGGCAGCGGACGGTTCTCACGCACATTGACCAGAACCATTCGGTCATTGTCTGCGCTCCCACGAGTAGCGGCAAGACGGTGCTGTCCTCGTACGTGTCGGTGGTCGGTGGCAAGGTGCTGTTCATCGTGCCGACGGACCCACTGGCGTGGCAGGTGGCGGCGCTGTTCCAGGCCATGGTCAAGGGCGCCGTCGCGCTCATCACGGAAGGCACGGTGTTCCTCCCGCCAGGCTTCCGCATCGCCGTCGGCACGCCGCGCGCGGTCGAGTCGACGCTGATCGATATCGGCTACGACTTCCAGTACGCTGTGTACGACGAGGTGCACGACTTGAACGGACCGGAGGGTGCCGCCCTAGAGCGCATCGTAAAGGCGGTGACGTGCCCGTTCTTGGCGCTTTCGGCCACCATCGGCAACGCAGAGAAGCTGAAGAACTGGTGGAAGCTCCACCACCCCCGTGAAGTGCACCTGCTGGAGTACAAGGGCCGCTTCATCAACCTGCAGCGCTTAATCTGGCGGCAAGAGGAGCAGGAAGATGCGGGTGTCAAGAAGGAGCTCGTGGAGCTGCACCCGTGCGCTGGTGTTACGCTCGAGTACCTGACGACGGATGGTTTCGACGCCGGTGACCTCGCATTCACTCCTCGAGACACGTTTGCACTGTGGAAGGCCATGGAGAAGTTCTACCCAGCGGATCTGATCCAGGACATTGACCCGCACAACTTCTTCGCGCTTGATGACGAAGAGGAAGAGAAGGAGTCCAAGAGCATTCCCGAGAAGAAGGACAAGAAAAAGAAGGACACGAAGAAGAAGAGCAGCAAGTCCAAGAAGGGTGAGGAGGAAGACGACGCTGAGTTCGAAGTCGATCTTGGCAAGCGTACGCACCGCATCACGCTCATGGAGTCCAAGATGTACGAAGAGAAGGTCAAGAAGCGCCTTGAAGCCCTGGCGGTGAAGGAACCGAAGGCGACGCAGAGCATCTTGGACTTCTTCGCTCCCTCCGCGAGCCTTCGGGAGGTCGTTATTGAACTGCACGACGAGAGGGACCCGAACCCGAAGAGCTCGGTTGACGTGTATGAGCTGGTTGACCAGTTGTGCGCGAAGCACCTCACGCCCGCCATCGCTTTCCAGCTGGACTCTGTGCGCTGTCGCCAGCTTTTCAACCAGCTTCTAGCGGATGTTGAAGCCGCTGAGCTGAAGCGGTACCCGGGTTTCCGCGAGAAAGTTCAGCTTGAATATGCGGAGTGGGAGAAGAACCAGGCGTCCATGAAGAAGCGCGAAGCCAAGGTGAAGGCCAAGGGCAAGGAGGAAGACGAGCGTGAGGCTCAGGCGTTCGAGGAGAAGCCGCCTCCTGACATTTACGCGCCGCACCCCGACTTCGTGCTGACGCCGGTTGGATCCCGACTGACGGCTACCGAGTTCAAGGAGATCAAGTGGCAGCTGCGTCGTGAGCTTTCGGAGGACTCGGACGACGGCCACGCCCTCGTCCGCTCGCTGCGCCGTGGCATCGGCATCTACAACCAGAACCTGCCGGCCGCGTACCTGCGCGTTGTGCAGGCGCTGGCGCAGGCCGGTCGTCTTGCCGTGGTCTTCTCCGACGATTCGCTGGCGTACGGTGTGAACATGCCGTTCCGTACGTGCTGCTTCCTGGAGGACACGCCGAACGATACCTTGACGTCGCTGATGGTCCAGCAGATGGCCGGCCGTGCCGGTCGTCGTGGTCTGGACCGACAGGGTAACCTGCTTTTCGCCGGTTTGTCGTGGTCGCGGATCCAGTTCCTCATGCGTGGTCTGCTGCCCGACGTCAGTGGCCGCAAGTCGCTGTACCCGACGATTGCGATTCAGCGTCTGCTGTCTCCGCATATCGACGCCGACATTATGCAGCGCATCGTGTCGCATCCGATCAACGACTACATGAGCGGGTCGGATGACTCGGCGGCGACTCAGCAGGGCACGTCCTACCTGTCCAAGTCGGTCGAGTGGATGTCTCACTTCGGGCTTGTGACCCCCGAGTACAAGCTGGCGGTGGATGTCTCGGTCGCCAAGCTCGTGTGGGAGTGCCGCGATGACCCGTCGGAGGCCATGGGTATCTTCTGGATGCTCGAGAGCCTGCTCAAGGAGTTCCACCATAAGCCCGGTGACAACATCGCGCTGCAGCTGGCGCTGTTCAACATGATCCTGCGCGTGGTGGACCGCGAGCAGTACCACGAAGAGTACGCGCACGCGTCGCGCCTCGCCCCTCTCCCAGGCCAGGAAGAGGCGTGGGACAAGGTCACGACCTTGCTCGAGAGCTACCAGGACAAGCTGAACGAGCTGGGTGACAAGGCACCGGAGGAGCTTCGCTTGCGCGTGTCGCTTTCGGATCCGCTGGACGGCTACGTGTTCCGCACGGTCGTCGATAACCTGATCCCGTCGGGACTGGGCACGTCGCAGCTGCACCTCATCAAGAAGCGCCTGCGCCTCGTTGGCGACCGCCTCCGCCTGATGCACAACTTGCTCATGTACAGCGGTCGCTACGGCGAGCTCGAGGAGATCGTGCGCAAGTGTTTCCGCCGAATCAAGTGGATCCTGATCGACTCGGAAGTGTAAGCCGCCACGACGCCAGGTCGCAGTGGCCGCGCTCGTCGACCAAGCGATTGGTTCACCGTGAGGCGCGGCTCTCACACTGTGAGCTCACGGCGCTCGCCAGTCCCGCGTGATTGGTTTAGTTGTCACTCTAATCTGCTGCGCTCTTGAACGAACAGGCCAGGGCCTTTTCATCTACCAAGCACACAGGGCAGCCAAGAGAAAAGAATGACAAACACTTGCTCAGGTTTGCACGCCCCCCCCCCCTGTTCTCCCTGCCTTTGTTCTCACACTCACGCATGCGGTCGAAAAGGTGCTGTAACCCGTCGCTTCGGAAATGGACTCGGCGGTTGTGGCGGAGCTAAATCCACCACACCACTCCCCTTCGTGCCGGTTCCCCACCCGTGGACGAGATGGACGGGCTCGCGCCTCCGCACAGCAAGCCCTCGTCTCGGAGCGGGGTGCGCAGATTGGGAAGTGGCGGGGATGACGCGCCTCCGCGGCCATTCACGGCCATGGGCAGCGCCGAGCTAGATATCCCGTCGACCCAAGCGAGCGGACCGCCGTCGGGGCGTGCTGTCGGCGGCGAGTTCAACGTGCGGCAATTTCTGCTGGCCCAGAAGGGCGATCAGCCGTTCCACAAGAGCTCGCTCTTCCGCGCGCCAGCGTTGCTTCAAGGCGTTGCCGCGCGCAACAACAACAACAGCAGCAGCAGCGGGACCTCGCGATTAACGTCGCCCGGATCCATGGCCTCGCCGGGGCCAGCATTTCGGGAGCCGAAAGCGCGCAAGAAGTTGCTGCCGCGGATGGATATGACCCAGTCCGCGGGCGCTCTCCCTCGCCCGTCCAGCGTCGAGACTTCGCCTGCTATCTCCACTCGACGCGGCGACAGCCACTACCAGCGCCAGCAAGAGCACAACAACCCGGAGGAGGACGACAGCAGCCCCATTTCCCACTTCTACACGCTCGAGCGCATGGCCGAGAGCTGCTATCACGCCATCCAGAACCGCAACAAGACCTGGCTCTTCCTCCCCGGGTCGGAAGAGCGCTCGAAGGGCAGCGCCGGTAGTGGGGGCCTGACGGGTATCGAGCGGCCGTCGCGGCGAGCGGATCTGCTCGACCTGCAGCGCTGCTACGACGCTGCGCTCCAGTTCGTTGGCAAGAAAAATGATCGGGACGTCGAGTGCAGCGACCGCCTCGCCATGGTCGACAGAGACTTTGTCGCCATACAGGTCCGCGTGAGCGACAAGTACGCGGCGCGTGCAGCTGCAGACGATCTCGATGTGGTCGCGGCCGACCACAAGGCGCTCGCGCGGCTCTTCTTTGAGCAAAAGTGGGCCGACGTGGTGCTTGGCGAGCTAGAAGCGATGCTTACCGTGTCGTTTCTCGAGCAAGGCGTGGCGCTGCGCAAGGTGCGCATCCAGTACGCCCAGGCCTTCTTCCAGCTCGAGAAGCTGTACGCGGCTCAGTGGGGAAAGCTCAACGAGGCGTTGGACAGCCTCAAGCGGCTGCAAGCGGACATTCGTCGCACGGACGACATTCATGAGCAAAACGCTCGGGAGATGGAGAGCAAGTACGAGGTCGAGATCCAGAACTTGTCGACTGCGTTCGAGGCGAGCAAGGTCGAGATGGAGAAGAAAGTGACCGAGTCCAAGGAGCAGATGACCAAGATGGGCGATACGATGAAGACGCTCAACGCCATCTTCCGGCAGATGCGCGAGGACACGGAGAAGGTCAAGGCTGTGGAGCTGCGCGAGAACTACATCAAGTTGGAGCAGAAGTACGACCAGTGCTGCGAAGAAGTTGCGCGCCTGCGGCCGCTGGTTGACCAGAATCAGCAGCTGAAGGCGCAGATCGAGGCGGTTACTTCCGAGCGCGAAAAGTTTAAGGACGACATGGCGCAGCTAGATGTGCTGCTGACTTCCAAGGACGAGACGATCGCAACGTTGATGGAGCAGCAGAGCGACCTGCTTGCGGCGCAGGAGCTTCGCGAGGCCAAGGAGGAGGAGATGCGCAAACGCGCAGCCGAAGAGGAGGAGGACGAGGAGGACGACGAACGAGATGGACCGGGCGGTGCCGATGACCAAGAGGCAGAGACTGTTGTCGTTGTCGAAGATGGGAGGCAGAAGGCGTCCACGCGGACGAAGCGTACGCGGCGTCTAAGCTCCTCCGTGGTGTGCGTTCGCTGCAAGCAAGACCTGCGCGCCATGTCGGCCAAGGGAAGCTTGGCCGAGTACTCGACAGTCACGTTGTCTACCGCCGATGCTAGTGACAACAGAAGCGTTGACGAGCCAAGCAGCAGTGGGAACCAGCTTCAGATCAAGCGCAAACGCATCCAGTGCCTGTACTTTCGAATTCTATTGCCAAACTTGCGTGGCCGAAGGCCCCAGCGTGAGGCAGCGTGGACGTTCAGCTGTATGCGGGCGATCCTCTTCGCCAAGCAGATCGACGATACCATGTGTCGTCGAAGCGGTGGCGTCTTCCCATCGCGCGTTCGCATGCCCGAGTTCGTGTACGCATGGTTTTCTCCCTGGCGGCCAATCAAAGACGAGAAGTTGGAAGCCGAGCACGGCGCCGAGTCTGTCGAGGACTCAGCGTCCAAGACAGACAGCGACGGCCCGGAAGTCGATGGCGGAGATCTGGAGGAATCGGGGGAGGGACAGCTCATGCGCTCCTTCCTGTCGGCGGAGCAGCGCCAGATGCTAGCAGACGAAGAGCGCTGGTGTCTCTACTACGGCGTCAAGGCGCTCGTTCAGCAAGGGTACTTGGAGGCCAAGCTCTTCTTGTCGCTGCTCGACGAGAAGTTCGGCGAGGACGAGCTCGTCTTCATGCTGTACTGCTACCAGTTGCTGGACGTTCTGGTTGGCGGCAAGCTCCACTGGGGACCACTGCGCGACAAGGTTGCCTACCACTCGTTCTCTCGCGAGTTCGACAACCTCTTCGGCGCTCCGTCGTCTCCCACGGGCTCGACGAGGACGCCTCCTGTGGTTCCCAAGACGATTTGGATCTCCCCATACCATGCGTCACTCGCCACGAGCATTGTTCTAGCACGTGCCACCGAGTCCGAGCGCGAGGCGCTCGACAAAAAGATGATGGAGTACGTCGTCACCAACGTGCCGGATGAAGAACGTCCCGCGGTGTTCCTCACACCGGAGCAAATGGGCATCCACAGCGGCCCGTTCACCAAGAAAAAGGCCCGTCGACGTCATTTCGCGTCCAAGAACGCGTCCACGGGCGACGCCGGGAACGAAAGCGACGAAGAGAGCGAGCCCCAGCAATTTATCGATGCACACCTCTGGGTCGAGCTTATGATGCTCGAGTACAAGGAGGAGCAGGCGCATCGCCGCGCCGCCATCCGCCTGATGTTCCAGACCGCCACGGCGTCCTTCGCGAACGGCGATATGAGCAGCATCGTGAACGCACTCTCCGCGGGGATAAACGCTGGCGCCACTATGGATATGGGGCAATTCCGCGTCATGGTGCGCACGCTGAACGACGAAACGCCATCGTTTGTCATCGCGACGCTCTTCCGGAACGCGTACACCAAGGGCAACGGCGTCGTCACGTTTGATGCCTTCATGGATGCGGCGGAGGCGTCGCAGTTCTTCTCCATGTGCATGCGACTTGAGAGTCCGGCGTCATGTCTTGCTCGGCTCGCGAGCGGCTTGCAAAAGTCGATTACGCCAGCGTCTTCGCCCATGCTCACGGCGGTCTTCACAAGCTCCCGTGCCGCATTTCTGGTCGAGAAGCTGTTTACGATTCTACGGCATGAGCTCTCGACGATGGTAGCGGCACTCCCGCTATGGACGCGCAGCGTGACGGACGCGCTCGTGTACGAGATCTCGTCGTTGCTGATGGGGTCGGATGGCGGCGGAGGGAACGTCGCATACTCGGATGGGATGCTGCTGCTCTCGTCGTTTCACCGCCTCGTTGAGTATCTGCAACTCGCCAAGCTGGTCAAGCGCGAAGTCACGGGCGAGCCCGTGAGCTCCAAGCACATCTTGGGCATCGAAAAGGCCCTCCAAGCCCTTGTGGACAGCGTCCGCCTGCGTGACAAGTCCACGTACGTTCACCCGACTCGAGCTTTTGTATTGACGGTGATGGCTCTTGTCACTGACTCATGTGTGCTGTTGCGCTGCCGATAGCGTCGAAGTCTTGATGGACACGGTCAAGCAAAAGTTGTGCGTCAAGCGCGTCCAGCTCGCGTTTCGAAGGCACTTGCAGCGAGAGTTCGGGGCCCCTCTCGCCATGCGCGCGCTCATGCACCGCGACTACGGCCGTGTACTATGTGCTCCACGATCCTTTGCGACACCTTCGTCAGCGTCAATGCCGTCGTATCGTACACGCAAAGCTGTACGGCCACTATCCTGGCTACTGGCAGTCATCTCGAAGACTTTCCGCGCCTCGCTCAAGTCCCACCGTGTGCCAGCGCTTCTTACTGAGCTTAGCAGTGTCAGCAGCGCTATCACCGGGTCCAGTGCTCAGCTCATGCTGGACTCGCCGTCCTCGGGCTTGGCCAGCATTAACGGCGGTATTGGACCGGCACCGCGGCCGGTGCTTCTGGAACTCATCTACGACTTCTTTATTGACAAGTTTGGGACGCGTTGGGAGGCAGAAAAGCTCATCCATGACGTGTTTGTGACCTGCCGCGCTGCTGTCAGCGGTGGCATTCGGGACGAAGACGGCGACGCGAGCGGGCACCCACTTGCTTGGCTGTTCGGCTATGTTTGCTGTATGGATGGGCTGCCTCCACTTCCAGGTAGCGACTCGAGAGACCAAGGCGACAGCAAGGACGACGATCGACTGCTGGGTCAGAACGAGGCCGTCGCGTTCATACAAGCCATCCTGCGCTGTGGACTGCATCCGTTTTCACTGCTTGACCCCACGTTCGACCTCGCGAGTGCCCAGCCACCTGCAGACGAGAGCAGCGAGTCCGCGAACGCCAGTGACGAGTTTACTCTCGACGCGGATATCCCCTCACAAGGTAGCCACTCCAGCGATTCGTCGCCTTGGGCGTCGGCCAACGAGTCGTGGAGGTGGCCAGGCGACTGGATGCCGCTGGAAACGGCCGAGAAGATTCTCTCCATTGCGTTTGTGAAGCGTACCGCCGACCAAGCGCAGCGCATGCACGCTCGCTTGCTCGCAGAGGCCTCGAAAGCCAATCCAAGCGGCGATGCGGTAGACGCTGACGCGTTTCTTGTCCTCGCACTTGGCGAGTGGCGTCGGTACGTCCTGTTCCGCATGAACCAAGTGCGCGAGATCTGCGCCGCGCTCGACGGCGATGAACTCGCGCAGTTTGAGCGCGTGCTGCCGCTCGAGACGATCGCGTCGGTGCTGCAGAAGGCCGGCGTGATATTCAGCGGCGACGAGCTAGGCACAGTCTTCCGCCGGCTACTCGTGACCGAGCCGCCACGCTCCGTGAACGCGGCTGCTGGTCAGCACCGCAACGGACGTCCAGGTTCGTCTTCCACAGCATCAACTCCGTCGCTATCGACGATCAAAGAGCGTCTCAGCGAGCGTGTCGCGGCCGCGAGCTTCCCGTTGCTGGCGCGCGAGCCGCTCGTCGGGCTGACGGAGCTCGAAGACGCGGCAGCTACTCCGTTCAAGGTCGAGTGCAACGCGCGCCTGGGTCTGGAACTGCTCGAGCACTCGTGGCGCGTGTACGAGAAGCCCGCTCGCGAGCTGATCGACCAGCTGCGGCTTGTGGGCAAGAGCAACGACATCCAGACGGAGGCCTTCTCGCGCTCGGGCGTCTCGTCGTCTCCGTCGCGGCGCGTCTTGTACTTGAGCTCGTCAACGTCCGGGGACCTGTCCAGCCAAGACGTCGCCCAGCTCGAAGCCGTGCACGCGCTCTTCCTCGAGCGGCTCGACATGGCTCGGCGCGTAGTCAAGGACGCGGAGAGAGACAACGACATCGCTGGACGTGGAGCAGGGACCGATCGCGTTGGCAGCAGCGTCGACACGCCGGTGGCCGTCGGCCTCTCGCGCTCGCGCTCGATGAAGCTTCGGCGGGCCAGCGTCACGGTCAACAAGAACGACGGGTCTTTGCGGCTGCTGGACGACGAGGAGATGCGGGAGAATGCAGTCAACGAAGCCTGGAAGGGTCTCCGGCAGCTGCTCGTCGGCCTCGCCAAGCTGCGAGCGCGCGCTGGACTCGGCACTGGAGCGCTCCCCGACGCGCTGGACGGCGAGGACGCATCCGTTGATAGTGCCACGACGTCGGCATGAGGTCGTTCGGCCGGTTGGCATACTCAGCCGGCATCGTGCGGATGGCCCGGCCGTTGAGCGAGTCGTCCTCTGGGCGGCGCGTCCACCGGCGGTGGGGACGGCAGTCGACACTGTAAGCTGCGAGTCCATGATTGCAACTCCACAGCATCCAACAACGCGATCGTCTGCGCAGCAACTCCATCGGATGGAGTCCATCCTCGCCTCCTTCTTCTGCTCGCTGCTCGTCATGGACAGCCTCGTCCTCGGCACGTCGACTCCCCGCCAGTCGCGGAGCAGTTCATAGAGGTTATCGAGGCGGCGTGCAGCCGACGTAGGACCTCTCATACACTGGCGCGGGTCGTCTACCGTGCGCAGGAGGTTGGTGGCACATGAGCAGCAGCATCGTCGTCTTGGCAGCCACTTCAATTGAGGCGCGCTATTCAAATCCAACAGCCAATGGGAAGTCGAGATGCCACATTTCCACCAATCACATGGCGTTTACTCCAACACTGTACTTCTCCATACACCGCACCATTGACACCCAAAGCCAGCCGACCGGATCGAGCGACGGCATCCATCATGGTGCGCCTCTCTGATGACCGCGGGCGCCGCAGTAACACTAACGCGTCCTCCTACACAATGCGCATGCATGCGTCCCCCCTCTCCCCGCGAGCAGCAGCGCGTGTTCCGGCGGTTCCCGTCCCAGCACGGAGACTTTATCCACGACATGCGCTTCGACTTTTACGGCAAGCGGCTGGCGACGTGCAGCTCGGACCGCAAGATCAAGGTCTGGGAGGAGCGCGGCGACGAATGGCGGCTCGAGTACGAGTGGAACGCGCACCAGGCGAGCGTGTGGAAGGTCGCGTGGGCGCACCCCGAGTTCGGCCAGATCCTCGCGTCCTGCTCCTTCGACCGCACCGTGTCCGTGTGGGAGGACCAGGGCATGTACGTGCACAGCAGCGGCGCGGCACAAGCGGCGCAGGCGGTCGGTAGCGCGAGCGCCGCGCCCCCGCCGGCGTCCGGCGGCTCGGGCGGCGGCCCCGCCAACGGAGCGGCCGGCGCGGCGCTGCACGGCCACGCGGCCGGCGTCAAGGAGGGCTGGCGCAACCAGGCGCAGCTCGTGGACGCGCGCGAGTCGGTGCACGACGTCAAGTTCGCTCCTCGGCACCTTGGACTGCGGCTTGTACGAGACGAGACGCTCGGTCGTCGTCTTTGTATGGAGCGCGCGCTGACGGCGGCCTGCGTGTGTGTGTGTGTGTCTCTCTCTCTCTCTGTGTCATGGAGCCAGGCGACGGCGTCCGAGGACGGGTTCGTGCGCATGTACGAGGCCATCGACGTGATGAACCTGTCGCACTGGCCGCTGCAGGAGGAGTTCCTGGCCGACAAGGAGGGCGTGACGTGCGTGTCGTGGAACCAGTCGCGCTTCGACGTGCCCATGATCGCCGTGGGTGGCAACAGCGACGCCGTCAAGGTCTGGGGCTACAACAACGCGTACCGCCGCTGGCAGGTCGTGGCCGAGCTCGCGGGCCACTCGGACGCCATCCACGACGTGAGCTGGGCGCCCAACATGGGCCGCTCGTACCACCTGCTCGCCACGGCCAGCAAGGACCGCACGGTGCGCGTCTGGAAGCTCAAGATGCCGGACGGCGGCGGCCCGCGGCTCGAGGGCGCCACGGTCGAGCAGGTGGCCGTCAAGCACCACCACGACTCGGAGGTCTGGCGCGTCGAGTGGAACGTGGCCGGCACCATGCTCGCGTCCTCGGGCGACGACGGCACCGTGCGCATGTGGAAGAGCGACCACCAGGGCAGCTGGGAGTGCGTCAGCACCATCAGCGGCGACCTCGGCGCGGCCTCCAGCTCGGCGGCGGCGGCGCTGCCGGGCGCCGCCAGCGCCATGATGGACCTGCGCCTCGGGTGAGCGGACAGAAGGCCAAGGCTCGGTTTCGGGTCCGTGCGTGCGTGCGTGTTACTATCTGTGAAGTACAGAACTACATGGCGCGCACTCGGTCCGTCCACTCGAGCAGCGCCTGCTGTCCGGCGTCTCGCGCGGCCAGGAAGTCATTGAGCGCGTCTCGGAAGTCCGCGACGCTCGCCATGGCAGGTCCAGCGCCGTCTCGCCCCACTGTCGCCTTGGTCGCGCGGCTGGCGACGGCCCAGAGCAGCTCGAACGCGTCGTCCGGCAGCGAGTACCCGATGCGCTCGAACAGCGCGCGCAGCGGCTTCTGGCCGCGCGGCTGGGCGAACTCGGCGTCCGAGACGCCGTAGCTCGCGAACACATGCGGGTACAGCAGCTGCTTGCCGCTGGTGTCGTCGCCGTAGTTCTGCACGTCGGCCACGGACCGCCGCGCCGGCGCCGGGATGTCGCTCCGGACGGTGGGCACGCCGAACGCTCGCGGCTCGTATGTGGCGTTGCGCCAGCCGTGGTTCGCGGGCCGTCCGAGGTCGGCGTCTGGCTGCTGCTCCTCGACCGAGTAGGCGCCCTGGATGCAGTCCCAGGCGGACCCCTCCTCCCTGCGAGTCGTCACGCCAAACACCTTGTCCGGCGGAGGCGGCGCGCTCACTGTCGCTCCCAGGTGGCGCGGCTTACCCAGGTGGTCGAACGTCGAGCGCATGTCTTCCACTGGCTTGGCCGCGACGACCGGCTTGGGGACGCTGTCGTCCATCTCCGGGTTGAGACACAAGGCGACCTCGCCGCCGGCAGTCGCTGGCTTGGCGCCGAACCGGTGCTTGGCCGGGTCGATCTTGGCGCGGTCCCACCGGTACTCTCGGTCCTTCTGCTCGCCCGGAGCTACCGACCCGTGCGACCGCCTGTACATGTCTTCGTCCTGCTTGTTGTTGGCGGGCGTCGTTGGGTACAGCAGCTCCTTGGCCGACTCGCCGAACGTGCCGCTCACGCCAAAGACAAAGTCCGGCCGGCTCACCGCCGCGGGCATGACGTACCCGCGCACGAGCGACTTGCCGAGCGGCTCCCGCTTGCGGCTCGCGTAGTTGGCCTCGCTCTTGGCCTGCGCGATGCGCTGGAAATCCGACGAGGCGGCGCCGTACGCGATCACGTCCGTCACGTGCTGGCTGCCGGTGGTCGCGACGCCGAACTTGGCGAGCGGGTCGACCGCCTTGAGGTCGTTGATGAGGCCCGGGTGGGCGATGCGAGACCCAGGCTCCGAGAAGTACGACTTGCGGAACCGCCGCACGTCCTCGGGCGTGGGCGGCCGCGACTCGACCGTCAAGCAGTTCGCAGCCGAGTCGCTCAGCTTGGGGTCCAGCACCTTGCCCGCCGTCTGCAGTCACGGCATGAGAGACACAGGATTAGTCCAATGAGCGTATACTGCGGGATGCCAGACACCGACGCACTCGAGGCAGCGGGTACGCGTGGCTCATGCTCGCTCCGTTGATCGTAACCCCTCCAGTCCAGCAACAGAGACGAAGGCAAGACGCGGAGACGCTGGCGTTGCTGGTGAAAGAGGCGACGGACTCGTGGTGGTCGCGTGGACTTGAGCCAGAGCGGGAGCGCGGCGCGGCTAAATGGGGAGCATGCGCTACATTTTGCTTCGACCGGTCAGTGGTTTCGTTTGGGCTCAAGTGTAGCCATGTTGAAGAGAACCCATCCTAGTTGGATGCTACATTTCGGAAATATATCCTAGAACAAGGCGTCAAAGCTTCAATTATGCCTTGTTTGGTGTGGACAACATTATCTAACGTTGCGACCGTTCAAGATCGCGACGATTGACACCGGCAGCAGCAGCAGATCAGTTCTCATGGCGCAACGCGTGACTCGCAGTGGTGACCGAGGCGTCCTGCGGCTTGCAGCTCAGCTGGGGCTGTCGGAGCACATGCTCCAGCCTTCGGACTCGGCCCCGTCATCTCCAACAGACGCTCCGGCTGCTGAGCGATCGCGGACCGACGAGAACGCGGACGAGCAGGACGAAGTGGCCAGCGAATTGGAGGAGATGCATGGCGTGGAGGACGACGAGGACGAAGATCCAGGGGAGCTGTCCATCGGGTTCGGACTGTCTGACTCGGCCAGCGAGGAGTTGTCGAGCGATCTGTCGCTGCCGCACTCGTTCGGACGCTACGACGGCGTTCGGCCGTCCCAACCCTCGCGCTTGTTCGGCGGCGGCATCTCCCAGTTCGACGACCACCTTGTTGCAGCTTCCACCGCTCTTCCAGTGGTATCGACGCGGTCAAAGACGTCGGATAGCGCTACTGCTACGAGTGGGAACACGGCTGCTGCGAGATCAGCGGCGCCAGAGAGCGGCGGGAGCGCGTCGGAGGCGTTGATGAAGAAATTCTACGAGGCGCAGGTCGGACGCGTGCGCGCGCAGCTAGTGCTGGTCACGCAGGCACAGCGCGAGCTCGAGCGGACTTTGCAGCAAGAGCGCGCGGACTCGACGAGAACGTTGGCCGCGATGGAGGTGTGTGACACCGTGTGTCTGAATGACAAGCCAGCAAGCAGCTAGGGTGTTCTGTGTGCTCTAATGGGTCGGTGCGAACGCAACAGAGCCGTCACGAAGGCGAGCTGGGCCAACTCAAGAGCGAGATCGAGCGGTTGAGGCGGGAGAAGGACGAGTTCGCCAGCCGATTGCACGTTGAGAAGCAGCACTTGGAGAGCCTTGACATATCGGATGCGCTAGCCGAACAGGTAAGCAGCCTCCACATACTCTTGCCTGCTAACCTGCAGCAGTAGTGACGAAACTGTGTGTAAATGGCTGCAGTTGTCACGACAGTCAACCGACTCACTGTCGCTGCGCGAAGCGATCCAGCTACAATTACACGGCAAGGTCCGACGCCTCGAACTAGAGCTCGAGATGTGTCGGCAAGAGCTGGAGAGTGCGCGAGCCGCGAGCGCTTCGAATGAGAGGGCGGCATCGTCTACGAAAGTCGAAATTGAGCATATTCGAGACGCTGCAGACGCGAGAGAGCGCAAGCAACAACGCGAGGTCGAGCTATCCGAGGCGACGCGAAGAGAACTCGAGGCGCAGGTCACGTCGCTGTATGAAGCGCTGAGCGAGATGAAGAGCGAGCACGACAGTCGCAGCGAGTTGTACACGAGCCAGAGGCAGGCCGTGACTGCACACGAGGCGACTCGCTCGCAACTAGAGCAGGCGACCCAAGAGCGCGACGCACTCGGCAGTCAGGTCGCAGCGCTGAGCGCGAGACTGGACGAAAGCAACCAGAAATGCGCACTATTGGCTGCTGACAAGGCGTTCCTGCAAGATGCCAAGACGCAACTCGAGCACGAAGAAGCGACACTGCGTGTCAAGCGATACGACTTGGAGTCGCAGGTTCGCGAGTGGCAGGAGAAGTACGAGAGCACATACGGACAGAGCCTGGTTCTGCAGAGCGAGACGCGTCTGCAGTTTGAGAAGAAGCTGGATGACGAGATGCGAAAGTTCATGGACACCTCGAGACAAGAGATTGGGCGCATCCGCGAGAACGCGCGAGTCGTGTACGAGCGGGAGAACCGACTGCTGAAGGACGCGCGAGACGGCGCTCTTCAACAGGTGGAGACACTCGAAGCGCGGCTGCAGACTACTCAAGCGCGCCTTGACGAAAAGGTATAGGACTCGGATCCTCTCAAAGAAGCATATGTGTTGCGCTATTAACCGCTATTGTGCGCGATGTAGGTTCTTGAGTCGACGCGACTCGAGAGTCAACACTCGACCGCGCTGGCCGAAGCGCGCAATGAGCTCAAGATGAAGCACTTTGAGGTGCGTGTGTGCTTCTTCGTCTGTGACACTCGGCATATTGGGCATTGGCAGTCTGCTGACTGCATTCTTTGCTGTGCAGATGAATCAGTTGCAGGTGTCGCTAGCGGAAAAGATCGCCGAGCAGAGAACTACTCGCCTGGAAATGGACATGCTGTCTCAAAAGGTATGCGCTTCACTCCTCTCGCATTGAATGCAAGATGATCGCTGATACCGTCGCTACTGGGCAGCTTACGATCCATAAGGACGAATTCTCGCGGCTGGAGACGACATCGTCGACCAAGATCGCTCAGTTGGAGGCCGCTCTAGAGCTTGAGGTAAACCAATGGACTTGATAGCTTGAGCTTTATGTTAGATGACTAATCCCGTTCGTGATGACAGCGCTCAAAGTTGAAGGAGTACGAAGTGCTCGAGGTGGACCTGGACAATGCAGTCATGCAAACGGGAGCAATATTGGAGATCGACTCTACTGGCGGTTTAGGCTCCAAGGGCGGGACGATACAGGAAGCTGTGACCACCTTTAGCGCCATCCCGACTACTACGAAGCGAAGGGTGAGCGTCTGTACTTTGGACGTCATTCCAAACAATACTAACCCGACGATTGCCGACTTCAGTTTGAGCAGAGCGTGCAGCTGGCCCAAAAAGTGGTCAAGAGTCAGCGCGAAGCGCTTGCTCTGGCAGCCAAGCTCAAGGAAGCCGACGCTGACCGCTCGCGGCTCGAGCAGCTCGTCTCAACTCTCAACGAGCGACTCAAGAACCTTCACCAACCGCAGGCATATCTTGTGCGAAGGAGTTTATTCTTTTCCACTGAAGGTTACGCCTGATCTCACGGTTGTATTGAAATGGGCGACTCCAGATCGAGAAGCTGGCGAACAAGGATAGAGAGCTTCAGGCAGCGACAGCGCAAGTCAGCGAGACGGAGCGGCGCCTACAAGACCTACGTGCCGAGCTCTACCAAGCCAGCGACGCGCGCAACTCGCTTCAGCGGCAGCTGCAGCAACTGCTGGCCCAGCGGCAAGACATTGACGCGCTCAAGTCGACGGTTTTAGCATTGCGCGCAAGACTGATTGATTCCGGATCACTGGCTTCAGCAAATGAGTTCGCCAGTCGCAATGATCGGACCCAAGTCCCAGTTAAGCAGGCATCCGATGGCAGTGAGAGCGGGATTGGATATGCCAAAGCACCGCCTTCGCCAGCGCCGTCGATCGCCTCGCGCATGACGCAGTCGCCTGCGTTGGCGCAATCTCCAGTTGAGAGGGACACGGATATCCTCGATGTCTTTGGTAGCAGTGGAGTCACTAGGACACCGAAGTGGTACGCCAAGTTGCGCTCTTAGTTTTGCCTTCACATCTCCCGCAGTTTCTCATTAGCCTCTCCGATCCGAGGTTTCGTATCGGTCGAAGGCGGCGATAGTGCAAGCTATGGACTTGTTCGAGTTGTTTGTGGCTATTCATTCAGTGATCCTACTTCGTGGTAGCATTAGGCTTTGCTGTAACCAACTTGCTCTGTCTGCTTCGTATTCGCCTCAACATGGAAGCATGGACCCCCAATCTGCAGCCACTGCGTGATCGATCGTTCCAGTATTCACGACTTGCCGAACAGCTTGCCGAGCCTCTTCATCGGCGACGGAGGCTTCGCCACAGCTTTCCCGCCCTTCACGCGGAAGCCGAGAACCTTCAGCGCCTGGGTTGCTGCAGTCTTCTGGTCATTGCAACCATCGCACACCAGCGCAGCGAGCGACGTCACCCCACCCTCCGACACAATCGACGCTCTGTTTGGGTCGTTGCAAGCTAAGAGCCCCAAGGTATCGGCTGCCGCAATCTTCCCGTCGTCGTTGCCTCCGCAGATTAACGCCACAAGATGTGGGATGCCACCCGCCGCTGCGATCGCCGCCTTGTTGTCGTCATTGCCGGCCAATCGTCGAAGGGCCTCAGCCGCACTCTCTCTTTGACCGTCGACACCTTCTCGCATCAGGGACACGAGTGGAGGGATGGCACCCGCTGATGCGATTGCTACCTTGTTCGTCTCGCTGACAGCTAGCTCCGCAAGAGCCAAAGCTGCATAGCGTAGCCCAATGTCGTAGCCGTTGGTTACCAACGCCACAAGAGGCGAGATACCGCCCGCTGACACAATCGCCACCTTGTTCACGTCCTTGCCTGCCAGTAGACGCAACACATCGGCTGCCTTCACCTTCAAGTCATAGTCGCCATCCTCCACCAGCGCCACGAGCGGTGGAATACCGCCCGCCGATGCAATCGCCACCTTGTTTGAGTCGTTGACAGCCAACTCTGCTAATGCTTTGAGTGCATGAGCCTTTTGGACGTAGCCATCACCTTGTAGCATCGTCACAAGAGGCGGGATGCCACCGGCCGACGCAATTTCCAGTCTGTACGCGTCTGTGCAAGCTACCATCGCAAGCGTAAAAGCTGCACTCTGCTTCTGCGTGTCGGTGCCATCACACACCATTGCCACAAGCAGAGCGATGCTTCCCGCCGACGCGATTGCCACTGTGTTGTCATCGTTGCAAGCAAGCCCGGAGAGAGCTTCGACTGCAAAGTTCTTCTGACTTTCGCTGCCGTCCTTCAGCAGCGCAACAAGTGGCGGAACTCCACCTTGCGACGCAATCGCGGACGTGATTCCTTCGTTCTCGGCGATAACTCCGAAGATGTAAGCTGCAGACTCTTTCTGCGCGTCGGTGCCGTCACGGACGAGGGCAACAAGTGGACGAATGGCTCCCGCCGCAACAATCTTCGTGTTGTTCGCGCTCTTGCCAGCTAACCACTGTAAAGCCTCGACTGCGTATTCTCTCTGCATCTCGTTCCCGTCACGCATCAACGCCACGAGTGGCGTAATCGCTCCGGCCGCTGCAAGTATAGCGTCGTTGTTGTTGTGGATCAAGCGTCGCAGGGCGTTGGCTGCATTCTCTTTCTGTATGCTGTTGCCATCACGCAGGAGTGCAACAAGCAAGGGAACGCCCCCCGCAGACGTGATTGACGAGCAGGTACCGTCTATCCAGGCTAGGTGCGCGACGATGAGAGTGGCCTGAGTCTTTTGATCATCATTTCCATCTTGAAGCAATGCCAACAAGTCGTCGAAGCTATCGGGAGTTTTGAGTATCGCGGCCGTGTTATCGTATCTCCAATCTCCTTTTTCGAGTGCTTCCTCTGCACTTGCCGCCAGCTCTTCAAGGTCGTCCTCCGCCATACTGATCATCGAAGAAATTCCTCCCGCATCATCGAGCACAAACTGAAACTTGTCGCTCATGGAAAGGGTTGTCAACGCTCGAGCTGCTTGAATTTGCAGGTGTTAGTCGGTATCAATCATCAACGCGGTCATAGACAACACCGAATGTGCGTCGCACCGAACCGGAACACGGAGCGATACATTAGGAGCCCGAGTCGCCTCGCGGATACCGTCATACTTGCCAGTAGTCCCATCGGCATCAACACCGAGCACTCGCTTTCCAGGATTCGTAGCACGCTCGTCACAAGTCTCGCTCACTAGGCGACATCCGCAGTAAGGACAGAACGCAGACGTGCCAACCACCTTAGCGAAGCATGCGGCACAACTCATCGAAGCAACATCGGCACCACAGGAAGCTTCTTCGGCGCTCGCAAATAGCTTGAGGCGATCCAGAACAGTCTTCAGCGAAGCACGTTTCGACGGATCGGTGTGGCTCATATCGACGACCAACCCCCACGCTTCGTCCGTCATCTCCTCCGGCTTGTCAGGGATCTCGCCTCGGCTCAGGTTGTAGCGGACATCGTCATCCGACAGGAGTGAGAAGGGCAGATCGCCACTCGCAGCCTCGATGATGCACATGGCGAACGAGTAAATGTCCGAGGCGAACGTCGGTCGGCTCTTGAGACACTCGGGTGAACGCCAGCGTAAACCACCCGACCTCGAGGTTGCAGCATCCGATGTCGTTGTGGACACCGTCGCTGAACTTCGTACAGCGCTTAGACCAAAGTCGGCGATCTTGGCAAGTCCATCAGCTCCGACAAGGATGTTATTGAGCTTCAAATCGCCGTGGACCACCTTCATGTCGTGGATGTACTCGAGGCCGAGAGCTGCTTGATACAGCAGTCGCCACATGTGTCGACCGTTCGCGTCCGACTTGCCAAGGAACTCCGACAGGTTTCCGTTCACTGCGTCTTCGCACACGATGAACGGCGGAGAGCTCACGTGCGACGCGCCAAACATCTTGATCACGTTTGGGTGGTTGAGCTGGAACCAGATGTTGATCTCGGCGAGGATCTTGTCTTGCGCCTTGGTGCCCATGGCGGACTCTTCCACGTAGAGACACTTGACGACGATCTTTGTGCCGGACCCCCAGATCCCGCGATGGACGGAGCCGAAGGAGCCGCCCGCGAACGCGTCACGGTCGAACGTCACGGCGTCCTTCGGTAGAAACCACGGCTGGAGACTCTTCACCTCGGTGTCGCTCGCGCTCACGATCGTTTTCGCGTACGTCTTCATGAGCTTGAGCATCTCCTTGGTTTGGCGATCCGCGTTGCGCTCCATCTCGTACTTGAGCGTCGCCACCGCTTCGTTCAATGCGCGGGGGTCCCGCAGCTCCGTCAATACCGCCGCACCGTTCGTCGCCAACGCCGCCATGGCTCGCTCTTGCTCGCGTTGGTTGACCTCCCACTTGCTCTTCCAGTCCATCATGGCCGCCGTCGACGCGAGGTTCAGGAGCTTGAACAGCATGTCGATGTCTTCGTTGATCTCCTGGAGCTTCTCCATCATGCTGTTGTGCTGCACGAGTCGCGAGAAGAGCTTCTGGCCGCGGTAGGCTCGCACGAACAGCAGGAACCGCTCAACAACGCCGACGTACTTGTCTAGCGCCTCGTTCGTCGGTAGTTCGTTGCGCTCCTTCATTTTCTCGAGCTCCGTGAAGATGGTCGACAAGCGCTCGTGAGTTTGAGTGCATGCGTCCTGTCCCTCTTTCATGTCCTTGCAGAGCGTGTAGATCTCCATGAGCACCGATACGACGGTGCCAGCTCCGGGCACGACGAGGTCGAGGAGGCTCAAGCTCATGGTTGGTCGGAAGACGCAAGAACGGTGGGAGTCGAGAGGTTTGCTGCGGAGGCGGTCTGTTGGTCTGTTGGTCTGTTGGTCGGCTGGTGTTGAGTCTGTCTGTCGGCGGCGACTTTGGAACTGGTGGAAGTTGAGCGAGCAGAAGCGAAAGTCGATACACCACCGTTCTTCTAGGAGCGCAGTGCGTCCGAAATTAGCTCGTCCATTGTTGTGTTGGCTGCGCATTGCCGTGTTGGTTTTGGCCATCCGATAAGCTGACAACGGTCCGAGAAGTGCAGTCCAAGTATTATTAGCGCACTCGGACCCGGGACGCGAGTCCTGATAGCATGTCAGTCGTGAGGAGTCCAATGTATTCCATGCTCACCGCCGCGTCATCGCGAGTTGGTTGTTGCGTCTCCGCCATCTAGCCGCCGGCTACCAAGAAGTATATCCGCAGCATGTTCACCGCTGTGCTGTCATTTCCGTTGTGTGATTGGATATAATGGCGCCACGACATCTCCTTGTCGACACCTCATTCGCTGAAATATGTCTGAGGTGCTCTATCACTTCCTGTGAGATTGTGTCAACGGCTCCTGAAGTGACCAAAATGCTCGCGCGGTCGCGGCGACGAATCGCGGGCTCCGCCGCGCGCTGCGCGCCGCTGTCTGCGCGTACCGCAGGTCTCCACGGCTCGCAGTTGCCTCTGCTTTACGGCTCGCCGTTGGCTGCGCTGGTCGGTGGGCGCCAGTCGTTGCAGGCGCTCGCTCGCTCCGACCGCCAGTTGTCGTCCTCGGCGTCCAGCGCGCAGTACGAGGCGCTCAAGGCTGACTTTCGGCGCTGGCTGCGCGGAGAGCTCGGCCTGCTGTCGCTCATGCTGGTCGCGGGCGTCGGTGGCGTGTATTTCTACCAGGTGGACGCCTCGAGTCGCCCTCTTCACGACCGATAATCCCGTCGCTAACGGTAGCAAGTGACGCCGTCGCGATAGAACCGCGAGGACGCGCCGTGGAAGCGCGTGACGCGGCTCGTGGCACAGGCAGAGCAGAGTGCCAGCCAGGTGAAGCGTCGAGTGAGGAAGCGTACATAGTGATGGCTGCATCCTGACGCTGCTTCGCTTGATACCCATGCAGGGTGACAAGGAGCAGGCGTTGAGGCTCACGCTGCAGGCGTACGACATTGTCAAGCGCACCAATCGACACGGTGCGCCGTCGTTTACTGCTGCTATTGACGTGTGTGGTCGTGACCTGATCGCCTCTGGTGGTCTCATGCATGGCTCGGGGATAGATCGCCACCTGTTCGAGATGGCGTTCGCGATCGCAGCGCAGTACGAGACGCTCGGACGCAGAGGCCCCGCTACCAAGTACTATCTCGACGCGCTCGACCGCTTGGCGCAGACGGGGGCCAATGAGAGCGCCACCCGAGCCGTAAGGAGCCGCATCGTGACGCTCGACCGCATCGCTCAGTGCTACGAAGACCGGTGCGTTGAGCTGGAGTCTGTGGATGCCGAGCAGTCAGTCGTGTTCTCATCGAGGCTCTGTGATCGGAGACAGAGGCCAAAAGGTAGCAGCCGGGCAGCACTTTAAGCAAGCGATCGCAGCGTACGACCAGTATAATGGACAGCGCGCGCTCTCGGCTTCTCCTCGACGCTCCACCCGAGCGAGTAAGGGTGAGAGCAACGACAAGGCAGATCAGATGGAAGTGGAGCGTGAGATTCCGGGCGTGATGTACAACTACGGGCGATACCTGCTGAGCGAGAAGCGGCTCGAAGAGGCGAAGCATGTTCTGCGGCGTGCGTTCCGCCTCGCAAGCGCTGCGGCGCTAGAGGAGGACTACCTGGCGCTCATCGAAGACCAGCTGGACAAGCTCAATTCGCTGCTAGCTGTTTCCGAGGCGACCACAAGTATCGACTCACGTGCAGACACAGAAGGTGACGCGTAATATTCGCATGAGCGACGTTGGAGGGTCGGCAAAGTGCATGATGCTGTCAAGATGGTAAGCTTTTGGTCGAGCACAGTCCTCTTGTGTCTCAGCTCTTCTGTACGCCGGAAGCGGGCGAGTGGCTTGTTCGATTTGGATCCGGGTCACTCTGTTGTGCTGCGCGAGTCGCGAGACGAGCTTCTGGTCGCGATCGTCTCGTATCAAGCCTAGGAATTGGTCCATCACCATACTCCACCATCACTTTGATCTCCTTCAATACAGTCGTGATGCGATGGATGGTACGTTTGCGTTCACGAGCTGTTGGCAGCGTTTGTACGCGTCGGCCAGCACCGACACGACGATGCAAGCGGCTGGGACGACCAGGTCAAAGCAGACTGACGCTCATCAGTTGAGGATGACAGTCTCCGCCTTCCGTATCAACTGCGCAACTTCTAAAATGGGCATTTGGCCGCGAACTCCAGCGATTCGCCAGTGTCGGGGTGCGTGAATCGCAGCCGCGCCGCGTGAAGACAGAGCCGCGACGCGAGGGATCGGACGCGATTCGGTGCGTACAGCGAGTCCCCAAGGATCGGATGGCCCATGTGCAGCATGTGCACGCGCAGTTGGTGGGTCTTGCCCGTCTTAGGCTTGAGCTTCACCCGCGTTTCTTCGTCCCTAGCTTCCACCACCTCCACGTCCGTGACGGACCACAGCGCACTGTCGGGCGAGACGTCTCGGTCCGTGACGACGCGCTGCAGTAGCTTGTGGTCTGGATCGCGCTCCATCGGCAGTCGCAGGCGCCTCTGACCCTCGGTGCTCGCCACGCGGCCAGCCACCCGCGCAATGTACGTCTTTTCGACGGTCCGGTCGCGGAACTGCTTGTTGAGGTGCTGCGCGGCGCTCCTGGTGAGCGCTACGACCAGCAGTCCGGACGTCTCGAGGTCGAGACGGTGGACCATGCGCGCGTCCGGATACACTGCGCGCACCCGGCGGTGCACGGACGCATCGAGTCGCGGGTCGTTGGCGTCGACACTGGGCACACCGGCAGGCTTGTCAACGACGCATATGGCGCCGTCGCGGTACAGCCAGCGGAGGGACCGGTCTGTCGAGTGGGACGACGAGTCCGTCGGCTGCAGCTCAGTATGGTTGACGCGCGCGATCTCGCGAAGCTGGAGGACCAGCCGGTCCGGAGGAATGCCGTGTGCTCCCTCGTCGGTCGATGCAGTTGAGACGGATGCGACGACGACGCCGGCCGGAGGCTCCGACGCTGCGAGTGACGCCAGCGGGGTTTGCAACGCGTCTGCGATGGAAGCGGCGAGCTCCGCTGGGGTCTCGGCTGCGTCTTCTGCTGTTTGTCCGCTGTGCCGACGCTGCTGGTGGAACAGGCGCAGCGGCAGGTCGGACGTGCGCGCGTTGGGCGGCAGCCGCGCGTCCTTCTTGAGGCGCAGCGCCGTCGCGACGGCTGCGTCGTCCTTGGAGTCGAGGACGCTCGAGAGCACGCTGCGGTACGCCGGCGGCACAGGAGGCGGGGAGCAGGCGCTCAGCAGCGCGCGGAAGGCGAGCTCCTCCGCGCCGGCGTCTCTGAGCTGCCTACGGATTGGAGGCGACCCCGCGGCGGTGTCATGCTCCACCTCGCTGCGCTTGCGCTTGGTGGTCATTTTGCGGACACTTTTTTTTGGGCTTGATGGCACCGCATACTGAAAAGGAGCGATCGAGCATACCGTTTTTTGATACCATATATGAGAATCCATCACAATATTTCGTCGGAATTGGTGCGCGTCAGTAACAGTTTTAGAGTTCAGTATCTCGACGGTTTTATAAATATCTAAAAAAAAACCTTCTACTGATAAATTGAGTCATTCATGATGTTAAAAACACAAAATAGGACGGGTTATGCACCAGGTTAGGTTGTTGATGTAATCGTAAAATGGTGAGAAATTCAGATCAGAAGTTCAGAAGAAGCTGTCTGAAATTGAGGTCAGAAATTCAGGTTGCTTTTTTTGTTTACATATTGTAAGAAGCAACCGCCAGCTTGTATCGTTGGATGAACCACCAAGAGGATTGGGTGGGTGTTGTCGTCACCTAGGACAAGACAGCCGACAGAGCGAGCTTGCAGAACGTCATGTGTATCAAGACAAACGAAGGGACAGTGTGCTGGAACACCGCCGAGCTGACACGCGTGGACATTCTACGGTGGTTCAGAGAAGTAGGCGAGCCTGTCTTCCCTTCAATCGCGAGAATTTGGCTGGGAAAGGTGTCGTCGACTGCTTTCCAAGAGCGTGTCTTCTCTACAGCGGGGATTGTCATGTCTCCGCTGCGATCGCAAACGGACAATCAATGCGCGGAGAAGCAACTACTGCTGCGTGTGAACCGAACTGAGATCCACGGCGGTTTAGTACTCTAGTAGTACTATTGCAGTATCGTACTACACAACTGGGGCTTCTACAGCCGCTATATAATATATTCTACTATTCGATTTTTTACGTCGATAGTGTTTCGATAGTAGTGACCCAGTTTTCATCCTACTACAGTCAAACCTGCCGATAGGCCGATCACAAAATCTATGAGACGATGCGAAATTCGCACAAAGCGAGGTTTCCAAAATTTTACAGTGCACTAAATTGAGTTAGTAGTTGAGCACTCCTGATATCTGACTGCGATCAGTCAAAATATCGGCGTGACGCCAACAATTTTGAATTGTTT